>CM038229.1:74905419-75149978 GCA_021442155.1 Cymbidium sinense
CTTTGGCTAGATGTCCATGTACTTATTGCAAAAAAATATTTTGATAGTTCAAGTCTATATCCAACACTCATAATATCATCATCTAACATAAAATTAAAATTATCATCTTTAATCATATCAACATGTTCAATTCCTTCTTATTTATGGATGCTTGAATTTTTTCTTTCACATGTTGAGAACATTTAACACAAGCATTTCTAAAACTCTCAACTATATATTGCTTATGACGAGCTCCACATTTTGTCACTTTACCACAAAATATTCACATTACAGAGTTAGAATCACTAGTATTAAGTAGGAATCTATATTTTCATGTTAAATCCTTCTTTGTAGCTTGAGGCAAATCTAAGGGTGTGAGTCTAGCCGACTCGTGAGTCAGCTTAAGCTCGGCTCGACAAATGACTCATGTCGAACTTCGATGAGCTAACAAGTCAAGCTCAAACCAACTGAACTCAAATTGTTAGCTCATATTTCGATTAATAAATATTAACATAAAATATATTTAAAATATATTAAAATTTAATAACTTAAGTATAAAATTATTTAAAATATTTAAAAATTACATCTCATTCTCTTATATCAAATTATTTTTTGATATTTTCTTCTAATTTCTTAATTTTTAATTATTTTTATCATAATAATTGCTTAAATTAAAATTATTTTGTCTCTTATATACTAAATAGTCGGTTTGTAAGCTAACTCGAACTCGTAAAATAAAGCTCAAGCTCGAGCTTGAACTTGATAAATTAATCAAGCTCAAGCCGATGATGGCTCAAGCTCGACTCCACTCGTCTAACAGCTAGGCAAATCCATGTAATTTTAGATCTAATGATAAAAAAAATGAAAATAAATATTATAACTTAATTTACAATTGCACCAAAACATAGTATAGGATGTTGTGATTCAATATAAATACATAATATACAATGTTAAAAAAATAACTATCACTAAACTTAAAATCATTTAAATAAGAGAGTTATCTTTAAACTTCAAACAATTTAAAGAAATAAGATGATTACAATATATAGGCATGTCTAATCTATCCTAACATAGAGTAAAATTATATACAAAAAATTGCTTACTAAACCTCATAAACCTCATCATGAGCAACCTTGTCCTCAAGCTGGTGCCAGCAACGGCGGTGCAAGTGAGATACTTGGGACATGATGTGAGCACGAGAGAAGCATATTCTCATCCCTGTGAGGTTCCAACTCCGAGCAAGCCTAGGGCATGAGCGAGCAGTGGGAAGGTGTAGCGACTATGGCGTGAGCAAGAGGTGGGCTTGGGACATGAGTGAGTGGCAAGTGGTGCAGATATATATATATATATATATATATATATATATATATATATATATATATATATATAATAAGATTAAAATTTATTGGATCAATTTTAGGGATCGGTCCTAAGTCTTTCGGTCTCTCGTGCTTGCACTGCAAACCCGTACCACTGGCTCCGCTTGCTTGCCCCTTCGCCCAGTCATGACTCACTCATGTCACATTACCGTAGCTCACTCATGCCCCGACCCACTACTTTCTTGAAGTCAGAACTATGCAAGGATGAGAATCTACTTCTCTCATGCTTGCATCGTCAAGCACACTATCATGATTGCACCGCCACCATCATTTGGGACAATATAAAGGCAAAGCTACTCATAAGTGCTTGTAGAATATATAAATTTTTTCATTAGTCATTTCTCTATATGTCAAGGGATTACTTTAATTTAAGATAGATTACACATGCCTATATGTTGTAATCATCTTCCTTTCTACTATAGTTTAGCAGCAATCATCTTATTTCTTTAAATCATTTGAAGTTTAAAGATAACCCCCATATTTAAATAATTTTAAATTTAGTGATAATTATTCTTCTAACTTTTATATTATATATTTATATTGAATCACAACATTTTATATTATGTTTTGATACAATTATCAATTAAGTTATAATATTTGTTGTTATTTGTTTTTTTAATTAAGTCTAAAATTACATGGATTTTCCTCAAGCTACAAAGAAGGATCGAGTATGGAAATGTGGATTCATGATTAATACTAGTTATACTAATTCTATAATATATGTATTTGGTGGTAAAGTGACAAAAATGAAATCACTCATCATAAACAATATTTAATTGGGAGTTTTTAAGAATGTTGCAGCTTGTGTCAAATGTCTTGGCATTTAAAAGAAGAAATTCAAACATTCATAAATAAGGAGAAGGAATTAAAACATAAAATTGATGAAATGTCATATATCGATATAGTTAAAAAAGATAACTTTAATTTTATATTAGATGATATTCTAAGTGTTCGATACATACTTGGACAATCAAAATATTTTTATATAATAAGTTCAAAGCTCATCATCTTTAGGCCATCTATGGTCAGAGGGCCGAAGGTTAAAGGTCTTTTGAATATGTTTATTGCACCCAAACTTATCAAAGTAAGGAAAAAAAGGAAAGATATAATACAAAAAAAAAAATTAATGCTACTAGGAAAGACTTAAGAGAAAAAGCATTGCAAGTCTTTTGTAAATAGATGTATAATACTAGAATTTTGTTTAATGCTATGAACTATGATAGTTTTATAATAGTAGTTAAGATTTTTAGATAATTTGGGTCTGGAATGAAACTACTTAATTATTATGAGGTACAAGTGCCATTTTTGAAAAAAGAAATAGAGCACACACAACAACTCCTGCAACGACATACAAAAGATTGTCTAAAATTTAATTACTCTATTGTGACTGATAATTAAATATCTCGAAATGATAAGAATTTAGTGAATTTTTTTCTTAATTATCTAAGAGGAATTGTATTTATAAAGTCGATATATCGATCTTACTCAAAAAATGCAATTAAAAAATATTTAAATACATATGAGATGAGGAGACCGTAATGTGATGTCAAAGTGATCATTGATAATGATTCAAAAAATGTTCTTGTAGGTTAGTGGCGCATTATATTTTTTGTAAGTTTTTCTTAAATAATGTTCATATTATTACACCAAAGTTACTAATGGAGAATATCTACACTTGTATGGGACTTCATTTGTGTGCATTGTTTAGATTTAACGATGAAAGATATTTTTAAGATTCAAAATTAAGAAATTGCTTTAAGAAGATAGTGAGTCGAGCTCCATTTATTCAAGACCACAATTGATTTAATGAGATATAAAAATCAAAGATGACTAGTCAAGCTAGCTAAGACTAAATTTAGTATTGTGTTTTTTTTTACTTTACAATATTTTCATCAACAACAAAGGCATTTCAAAAAAAATGTTCACATGCAAGGAATTTGTATCAGGACCTTATGTAAAAGAAGCTAAAGCAAAAGCAGCACAAAAACTATCTTACAATAATCTTTTGGAATATCAATGTGCATGCTAAAAGTATATGACTTTTATTGAATGTGCTTAGATTGGTTGATAAAGAGAAAAGTCTCATGATGAGTTATTTATATGAAGCGATGATAAGTCAAGAAGCATTGTTGTAAGTTCTAATAACATTGAAAAAAGCAAATATTTGATATTAATAATAGGAGATGGGATGTGCATTACATCGTCCTTTGCATACTGTTGCACATTTCTTAAATCCAGAGTTTTTTTTTAGTAATAAAAAATTTATAGAAGACAAAGAAATAGCTGATAGATTATATGCATACATTAGAATATTATCTAAGGATGCCGATAAAGAAAATTAAATTAGTAATGAGTGAATATATCAAGGGTGAAGGCCTTTTGGTATTCCTCTCAATAAGAGAAAGAATCATTAAAGCACCGAAACTATGATTTTCAATAACTATAATTAGTATTGATTACTAAGTAATATTTTGAATTTTTGAGTAACTATTAATTCTACTAATACTTTATTATTTATAGTTGAGTGGTGATTAGCATATAGTCAAGGAGCTCCACAACAACAACAACAAAAACCTTTATCCCATTATGGTCGATTACATGAATCTTTCTTCTACATTGTGTCCTATTAAGTGTTAAATTCTCATTTAATTCTAATAAACTAAAATCATTTTTTATACATCTTAACCAAGTCTTTGGTCTTCTACCTTTCTTAACATAAGGCAAATCTAGTACATCTACTCTCCTAACCAGGTCATCAGACGGCCGACGCTTTATTTGGCCAAACCATCTAAGGTAACTCTCTCAAATATTATCTGTCATCGGAGCTACTCCAACCTTTTCTCAAAAACACTCATTTTGCATTTTATCTCTAAGAGTAAAGCCACTCATCCACGAGCATCCTCATCTCTACAACTTACTTCTTATGCTTCTCCCCTCATCATTACTGGTCTTACAACCATCTTATAAAATTTTTCCTTAAATCTAAGCTACTTTTCTATCACACAATAATGTAAATGCATTCCTCCACTTCAACCATCCAACTTGAATTCGCTAATAACATCTCCATCTATTTCACCATCATTTTGAACAATATAACCTAAATATGTTTTAATAATTTGATCACCCAATGTTACAACACCTAGAACTTCTACAACTAAAATTACACTCCATATATTCAATTTTAGATCTACTCAAATGAAAACCTTTAGACTCTAAGGTTGAACTCCACAATTCAAGTTTCTCTTGGACTCCCTCTCTAGTCTTATCAACAAGAAGAATGACATTAGAAAAATGCACACCAAGGAGCTCCACACTTACAAAATTTGTAATTAAAGTTTTTAACCAACTTGTAATTCATCTTATTGTGAAGCATAATTGAAGTATATTTAAACATAAAAATAATGATTATGGTATTAATTTTTATTTGAATATTTAAAAAATGTAATTACATTAATAAGTTTTTTTTTTTTATATATAGTTTAGTTTATGTGAAATATAATAGGATATTGATTCGCAAATACAGCCATCATGATAATATTGACCCTATCTCTCTGAATGAGATTAATAATGCAAATGAGTAGTCAACAGGAAAAATGAATGATGAGTTAGATAAAGATAATGAATTAGTTATTAATGAGGAAGATTTAATGTATAGTACTATTGCACAAGCTTTTGATACTTATGAAAAAAATTATAATATTCAAGAGGGCTAAAATCAAAGAAAAGGATTCTTCATCATCTAAACTTAATATTATAATAATTGATTTAAGAATGTTGATGTTGATGAAGAAAATTATGATTTAAGAGAGAATGACCAAGTTGATAAAGGAGATGAGACTTATTTGGTTCATGATAACAATGTTGACCCTCAAGAAGATTAATTTATTTTTTAATGAAATAACTTATTTAAAATAATATTATAATATTTTAAATTTAATGTGATTGACCACTTGAACTTACATATATTTTTGTTTGTGTTTTGCTATCATGATTATCTTATAATTTAATAGTTCTTTCATATTTATGAACATTTTTATTTAGAATTTCTCAATGCTTTGCTTTATGTTTAAAATGGTGTGCTTCGCGCTATGCACCATGTTTAAAATTGCATGCTCACTGTGGCTCCACAGAGACCTTCATGTCATGGTGCGCCATTCGACATTAAGTAATATGCTCCTCTCAAAGTGTTGACCTCACTTTTGGGTGAGGATTCTTCCTCCTTATCCTAAACTTAGGAATCTTCAAAACCTGTCATGTGAGTTATTAGGTGAACACTAAACCTATGCAGAGATTTAGCAAGGTGTTTTAAGCTATACCTTGGGACCAATAGAACCTACCCATCCTTCCTTTCTAACCCAAACCTATGCCTATCCAATCCATGCAAAACCAAACCTAAAATCAATACAACCAAATTTAATTAAATTTGTTTCATATCCAAGCTCCAAGCCAAAATGATTTGAACTTAAACCCATCTTAACCCCATAAACCAATCAATCCTATGGATCAAACCTAAAATCTTTCAAACCCATTTGATTTTTTTCAAAAGTAGACCAACCATCAAAATCTTCATTTCAAACTCTCTCAAGACCTACAATACCAAAATTTGATCAAATCATTTCAATTAACCTAACCCATTTGACCTAAAGTGTCTAAATGATCCAAAATCCAATTAAATTCAAATCAATTGCAATCAAAGCCACCAATCAATCATCAAACTCAACTTAACTCAATTCAACCTAATCCAATTCAAATTGACTCATTTGATTCACTTGACCCAAAGTGACCTAAAGGGCCTATTTGATCCAAACTCCAATCCAACCAAAATTGGATTGAACCAACTCATTCAAAACCTCCTACAATGATTGCTGATCATCCTTGATTGATCAATCACAATCAATTGGGCCTAACCAATTCCAATTGGTCCTTTGAGCCAAGTTGACCAAATTTGACCTAAAGGGCGGAATTGGGTCAAATCAAATTCTAAATCAAATTTGAAACCAATGACTCAAATTGATTAAACATGATCTAACCCTTGGTTGAACCCAATTTGACCAAGTCAATTACATTTAGCCCAAATTGACCTAAAGGGTCAAATTGGCTCCATTCTAAACCAACACCTACAATCATCTTCAAATCACCAATTAAATTTAAACCAACCCCTAAACCAAGCTAATTTAGTCAATTTGACCAAATTGGTTAACTTAGCTCATTTGACCCATATGAACCCATATGAGCCAAATTCAAATCCACTTCAAATTAAATCAAATCAACTGAATCAAAACATCCCAAATGATCATTTGAAAATGCCTCAACCCATGGTTTGACCCAATTTGACCCATGGGTCAACCTAGCCCAATTTGACCTACATGGGTCAAATTGAGCCAAACCCATTCAAACTAAGCCCAACCCCAACCAAACTTAGCATGACCCATCATTGGGTCAGGGGTTAGCCCAAATGAACCCAACCCATGGTTGACTCGAATTAGGCCAATACCCATTGGGTAAAGCTCTTCAAATAAGACAAAATCCACATTTGGGTAGTCTCACCTATCCCTTTGCACTTGGCAGCCTCTCTAAGCTTAATTTAGACCTCGACCTTCACTCATGCTTTGGGTCAACCATGGATCAAAGGAGGTGAGTTAACCCAATCCGTCCCATTGGCTCACTTGGGGGAGGTGGTACACTCCACCTCCATGACCTTCACCCACTTAAAGGCGAGCCACCTCATTCCAGTCCTCGCCGTGGGGGCGTCACTAAGCTAAATCCCCATAGTTGGATCGATTAGCGAGGGACCCATTCTCATCTCAATTCAAACCCACAGAGAGCTTTGAGTGAGATGAACTCCCAGCTTTCACGACCTTCCTTGAGCTCCCCATCATGGTGGCACTCGAGCAGAGCCCCTCAGTCCAACATCACCTAAACTCCACCAAACCCAAATTAACTTTACCCACACTTTCACCAAACTCCGGCGATCCGAAACGAACCGATTCCCAATCGATTCGAGCACCGGAGAGCACTCCTGGGCTAACTCCGATGAGGATTCTAACGACGTTTGGTCAACAAAGCCAACGACAGGGAGGCGACCTTTCGAGCTTCTCAACAGGGCTTCATCTTTTCAAGGCGAAGCTACCTCAGTCGTTGGACCGCCAGTCTTGAGCTCCGGCGAGGTAAATTCCGGCAAACCATAGAAATCCTTGAAGTTGTTTGGCCTTTGTGAAAGAAATCTCGATTTTGTGCGATTTCCACCATATGATATCCTTAGATCTCTTCCCTGAAGCTTTTGGAGTCGATCCGATGCCTCGAGCTATGGTGAGCTTCGGATCGAGTGGGGAGGCGGGGCGGTGTACATGGCGGTGTACATCCGGGGGCGAAGGATCATCTGTTCAGCGTGATTGGAAGCAGTGTGATTAATTCGATTAAATTTATTTGATTTAGTACCTAGAAACTGCGGAATTAATCTCTACCGTCGGATCGATTTGGCGAGCGAGAGCGCGTCCCAGGCATCGCGATTTAAGTGGTCAATCATGCGGCACCACATGAAAAACATCGCCACGTCAGCTCCCGCATGGCGCCGACGAGATTAGGGGTTAATTAAGATTTAAAATGTATTTTAATCACTCAGAAATTTAAAAATTCATAACTAATTATAGAAAAATCTAAAAAATATAAATAAACCCATTTTGGAAAGGGTAAACAGAGGAGATTTTAATAAAAATGATTTCCCAATGATTTGAACAGTGAACAGAGTTTAATTAGGCTTTTAATTTTTCCTTAATTAGCTTAATTAAGCTTTAATCACTTGGGCAATTAATCTTAAACTTAGAATGTTGGCTTAATGGGATGTCCTCTGCTTAATTTTCTTGGGATTTATTGGCTAGGTAATTAAAGGAATTTGAAAATTTAACCCTAATTACCCTCCTTAATTAATTTAATGATTATTAAAATTATAAAATCAGTAAAATTTTGATTATTAATAATTATTAATCATGGTTAATAGTGAGAATGATAGGGGTGGATGATCAAGGCCTCTTCCTTGATCATTTGCTTAAGTCTTTTTCCATGAGAAGGTTTAATTAATTCAAAATTTAATTAAGGAATTAATTAAGCTATTAAAAATGAAAATTAAGTTAATTAAGATGATAATTACTTCAAATAATTAACATTCAATTCATAGGTTCCTCTTTATATGTTTAGATAAAGATTCTTATGATTAACTCATAGGTATAAGAAGATCATATAAGTACTTAATTAGATTCTTTAATTTGATTAATATTTAATTATAACCTCATTACATTAGGTCCACTAGCGCATTGCAATTTTAATTTCTCATTTACATATCATTAGAGGCTTATAGTTAAATGATTAATTAAATCAAAGAAGCATAGGAAAGGATAATTAAATGAATTGCTTAATGACTCAAACTTAATTAATATATAAAACTCACTTAATTACTTCTCTTTAGACACATCAAATTACTCACATGAGATGGGGTTAAAAACAACAAATGAATTCCTCCTATTTAAGTTGATCAATGCAAACCCAAAAATCAAACCTAATAAGAAGCTTTGATTTTCTTTTAATGAATTTATTTTAGATGATTGTCCTTAAAAATTAATGTAGTAGAATGAATTATATGAAAATATTTGATTATTCATTTTCAATCATCATAAATGTTGTATGTCATGTGAGATCATGCATTCATGTTTTTCAAATCAAATAATCAAATGAAAGTTATTTATGTACAAATTGCATGTGTTGTCTTAATCTTAATATATATGTGGTTATTATCACTAGTAAATTTAAAAATTATATATTTTTTAAATTCTAAATTGATGATAAAATTTGGAGTGACATTAGCTATGAATATATCTATATGATTTGTATGTGTTTATAGCCTAAGCATGTTAAAGTGTTACTTTCTTTATGCATATGTTTACATATAATTGAATGTTAGTAATTATATATAATACATCAGAATGAGAACTTTAAGTAGCCGAGGAGGTCTTAGATTACCTCACTTTAAATAACACGTACTTACTTCATTTCACTCATATGTGTGTGCATGTATTAGAATTTGGATAGAGCTCTACTTTACATGTATAAATAATTCAATAAAAATACAATCTCTTGCATGATTTCATTCATATGATTGTGTGCACATTTATATATATTTAAAATAGCAAGTATATAGTCGAATATCCCATGAATAGATTTTAAGTAGGCCCAAGGAAGTCATTGATCATCTCACTTCCTTGATTTAAACAATGCGTCTTGCTTTTATACATGTATATGTGTATTTAGCTAAGGAATAAAAATCGCCTTTTTTACTAAAATAGATGCACTCATAATTATTTAAGTATGTCAAAATATGTTGCATATATAGGTATATTAGTCTTAAATCATATGCATGTTATGGGTGATGAAAAAGAATGGTTCAACATTATCTGTGTGATGGTAATTCAATTACATTAGCTTTAAGATGTCTTTCATGTTGAATAGAATCCTTTAAAGTTAACCCAAACTTAGGAATAATAAAACATGTAATAAATCATTCACTAAAAGAAACAGGCAATATGTTTTAGAAAAAATTATAAGATAGGGATGAAAGAGGTTAAGCCATATTTCTTCTCTTTACAATGCTTAGTAAATATTAAATGAAACAATATGCAAATTAAAATCCATCCTCTTAATAACTTCAAATGAAACTACCATTCATGTTTAAATTAAATAATTCCAAATTTAGATAATTATAATTCTAAAGCCTAGCTAAAACACATCACACTAAGTCTAAGCACACATATTAGAATATTAAGTCAACCCTAAGTTGGGGTGTATTGTGATGTTGTGTTTATTTTGTAATGTAATGTTTTACCTGGATCTTTGGGAATGTGGTTTGTATTTGGATGTTAGTGTCTTCTTTAATATTATTTTTTTTTCGGGGAATTATGCTAATAAAATAAAATAAATATAAATGCTTCTACTTGCAGGTTGTTTATGCACCTCATAAGTATTGTAATTGGGCGTTACTAATGTGTAAGTCTTAGTCAAATTATGAAATATAACTACATGGGATGTATGTATGTTTAGATAACATTTGTTTTACATGTATAATTAGATTTCATTTTACATAAACATATAATTTTGCAATATGAATTAGAATTAGTGTCATGGGGTTTAAGAAGCCTTAATCAAATCAAACCAAAGGAAGGAGAAAAAAAAGATAAGAAATGAAGACACCCATAGCATCTATTCAATTTCAATTGTAATATTCTTTTGTAATCTGGGTTGTATAAGAGTAGAACTCAGCTACCCAACTTTTCTCTTTTAGGGATATCTGGTAATTCATACACCTTTTTTATTTTGTTTGATTATTATGTTTAAATTGTGCAATAGAGCATATTCTTCATAGTTTCATAAGCTTGGGGTTTGAATATGTGGCTAATCTGGTAGCTCTTAGGATAAAATTAATTTTTTCTCCAATTAACAACTCATAACTAAATTTTAAAACAACTTTCAATCTCATTTAAAGTTTAGGATATAATCAAAATAATTAAAAGATTTATGCTTAGATGAATGATTGAATGTCCAACATCATACATATCATCTTATGCCACTCTTGAATTATGAGGGCCTCCATTCTTGCACTTTAGGGAATGCTTGACCTATGAGAGTACCCCTTATGGTGGAGATTCACCCTCTCTCTTTCTGATTTAACCAATAATAAAATTTCATTATGGATTTATACATAAAATATCCTAAAACCTTTGTCCAAAATATTATGACAAAATAATATAAAATTTATAAAATATTGCATTTAGTCTAGGTCATGATTTCATATTAAGCATGATCTAGTCTCTTAGGGAGTGAGTTTAGGACTCCAGTTTCTTTCAAATTAAATAACGCAAACCATCTTGCAATTACATAAGACCAACTTACATAGATTTAAAGCGTAAGAGGTGTTAGCGATGGTCACTCCGGCGGTTGTAAGAATCAGATGAGTCGGACGATTTATCTCTTGTAGAGATCTTTATATCCCCCCTTTTTAAATTTAGGTCATGTTTTTAGCTTGTGCTAAAGCACCCTAGATTTAAGATCCGAGGTCACTTATTTTTCTCGGGATACAAATATAAATCATCACCTCTTAGACATTTTCACAATCTTGTGTCGATGGATTATAAGCCCTAACATTTTAATAAGATTTCAATTCAAATAAAAAAATAAATCTCTCTTTCAAATATATAAAGTCTCATCATAAGATAGATTAGAGTGTTTGTTAGCTTCAAGATCGTGAGTGCACTTTCTTATCTTTCTTTGGAATCCAAAAATAAGTCTTTATAATTGAACATTCCCGTGATTTGCTAAAACACCTAAATCCTGATAGTTTAGCCTTGAAATCTTTGGAGACAATTAATTAACTTTAATAGAGAGTATTCTTAGAAAATCTTTATTTCCTAAGATGTAATTAACTATGAAGACTTACCTCCATAAAAAACTAAAGAACCCTGCATAAAATAAACATGTTTTACTTTTTTCGTATAAAGTAGATCCGGTATATCTGAAGACTCTCATGCTTTAAGAGTCCTTATTAAGTGATTAGTCCATTGTAAGGTGATGTTTTATCTTTCGAGATATGCATCATACTTTAATGTCACCACTTCAATAAAGTACTAAGATCTGCGTGATGTGAACTCCAAATTAAAACACCATACAAAGTTTGCATTATAACAACTCAACATTTTTATAAATAAAAGGCAATTTTAAATATAATAATCATTGTAATATTAGGTCACTCTCAATGGAAGCATCACATCCTCCTATCAATTGTGCTAAATAAAATGATTCAATCTAGCTAAAATGGAAGGACTTCGATTTCTTACCAAGGATTGTAAAATTAGCATGGCCTTTCAAGTTGCTTAAAACAATTGGCTAGTAAACTACTATGTATGATCATAAAATATAAATCACCTTTTCCTCTAAGTTCATGCTTCTTAGGCTTTTGACAACTACCCTTGCCCTAAATACATCAATAAGGGTTGATGTGATCAAAGTTGATTCAACCAATTAGTTCAAGGCGAGCTCTCATGCATGTGAGGAAAAAGTTTTCGAGCTCCGCTTTATTGCTAGTGAAGTTGGTTGAAGAGTTCCCATAATTACTACAATCGTTGGTGCCAATGTTAAACAATCAGCTTAAAGCTACTTGCAAACCTACCCTCTTGAAGGAAATAACAATCAAAACCCTAATACGGACAAATCGAAAATCTATATATAGTGTATAGTGTCGCCCAAATAATAGAGTAAGTATGACAACATTCGTTCTCACTATATACAACACATCAATTGGAGATAAGCTCACCCAATGGTTGATCTTCAAAAAAAAAAGTGGTCAACCTATAACATATTATGTTAATGATTAGAAAATGTGTAAGTTGGGACTTTATTCCATAATTAAATTTTTGCAAATTAAGATTCCCTCTAATGTGCATAAAGATTTGTGATGGTTCTAATGAACCTCGCTTTAAGATCCATGTTTGTATTTTGGATTGTAGATATTTTTTTTTTTTTTTTTTTTTTTTGCAAAATTCTCATTGTTGTTGTTATTTTGTTAAAAGCCTGCATCATCCTTCACTTCCTCCTTTCCTAATCATCTTGAAGGCCTAAAATAAAGGGTTCTTAAGAAACTACTATGAACTTTGCTTCATTAATATTTTTCTTCTTCAACTACAAAGGGAAAATTTTGAGAGCAAAAATTTTTAAAATGCACCTTTAAGTTGTATTAAGCGTAAGCTTTGGCCATAAAACTTTTTTGTCACTAAGAAAGAAGTCAATATAGGTCAAAGCTATGCCACCATCATCATCAATGGACAAATTACACAATACAAATAGAGAGATGGTTATAGACCCAAAAAATTCTAGTTTATTTACTTTTAAAAAAGAGGATAGATGAATGCAAAAGCCACTTGAAAAATTTTACTAATATCCAATCCTTATTAGCTGAAGTAGTTATTTGTAAAATCTTAATCCTATTCTTAGTAAAGTCCTTCACCATGAGTACTAATCATAATCATCCAATTCTTATTTATTTCTTCAATTGAATTTAGTAATAGCTCCAATCTAAAGCTCTCAACTAGAAAGTTATATGAATAGCTTACTCAACTGCATTAAGCCCATAAAATTGTACTCGAGTGCTAACAAGGTTGAATAGTTTGTAATGTCAAAGTCATCAATGATGGGACAACCATTTCAATTGTCTCCCTCTTCATGGTAGAACTTTACATGATATCTTCTATCAACATGATTTTCAACCAATTATGATACTAGAGCCTTAGTAAGGCTGCCCCTCATACTGCTATAGAAACAAGGTGCCTTGTAACTCCCCATTAAATGCTTCAATCAAGCTACCTTCAACTCCATGTTGGTTGCCTTTTAAGAGAGGAGACACTAGACCAATCTTACAATCATAATGGGCTCCTCCCTCTTATAAGAAGAAGATTGTTGGAAGTTCTTTCATCCACTAGAACTTATATGTCCATTAAAATCACCTCCAATAAATATCATTGTTTCATCAAGCATGTTTTGTTGTAGTTCATTTGCCAAATTGATTGCATATTTATAATCCAACTTGAGAAACTTAACACTATCATATTTCTAATATTTTTACAAATAACTCTCTCAATAATAATCATCCCATCAACTTTATTCACCTCTATAATTTCACCTTTTAACTCTCTTTCCACTATTATCTCATTGTCATTCTTATCGTTCACATATCTAGCATATAATCACTCATAACATCCTTCAATATCCATTGACTTTTCCATTTCCTTTTAGTTTCTTGTTAATAAGCAATATTTATTCTTCTATTAATCATTACGTCCAACTTTCTTGCCTTCTCATTCAAATTCTCTAAATTCAATGAAGCAATCTAATTTTCATTTTAGAGCTAGCCAACTCTTGTATGCTTTTCAATACAATTGATATTGTAGCACATCACTAAGGAAGGACACCCTACCCCTCGATTTTCAGCTTAATCAACATAATTTCTTGTGTATCATTTAGAGTGCATCCTAGTAAACCCTTACCTAATTCTTACTACAACTGAGCTAGATCATGATGCACAATTTTTGGAGAATGCATAACACTAGTAAATTTAAAATTTGGCCTATTTTGATTAAATTTAGCATAATTTTTTTATAATTGACTTGACAAACATTAAACTTTCTCATCCGAACCTAGATTGGCAATGAAAGTCATGATACAAAAAACAAACTAAAGCCTCCTTATCTCGCAAAATGTCATGCTACAATAGGTTTGCGTCCTTCTCTTATCTCCAACAAAATAAGGGAGAAATCTCCTACGGTCGCATCAAAACATAACGTTAGCACAATCCACACAACTGTTATGAAAGGGATAGTCAATAAACAATGGCAACCGGAACATGGTAAATCAAACAGGAACATGGATCAAGTGGTGCATAGCGTAAGAATTACAATTGTAAACCAACCTCCACTCGGAATCCCCATAGGGGGAGTAGTAGTCGTAGGAGATATCCTTTCCGTACAGAATTGAACATGAGAGCAGAAAGAGATGCGAAAATTCCTGGAAAATTACCGCCGTTAGGAACAAAGCAAACCAAGATATACACAGGAAAAAAAAGAAGGCGACGAGCAAAAGAAAGGGAAGAGAGGAATTGAGTATCGGTACCGGGAAGATAATGGACGAAGGAGACCTTGACGGCGCTACAGACGACGGCATCAACCCAGAACCACCATCCGGCGGCGAAAAGCGCCAGACACGCCAGGGCCGAAGATCTCCCACAGCACCGAGCAGCTGTTGTCCATTGCACGCCTCTCTCTCTCTCTCTCTCTCTCTCTCTGTCTCTCTCTTGCTCTCTACGTGACGATCGAATTGGAGATCAAGGCCAGGCCCGGGCAGCGCAGTATAGCTGAAATTTGCGCTCAGTTTAGGATGCCGTCCTCTCCAGCAGCTGTTAGCGTAATGGTTTGGGCATCGAGAGAAATTAGTAGGTACTGCGATGACAGGAAACTTGGGAAAAGAAAATAACTCTCCACTTTGTCAAAAAAAATAACATATATAAAACTTAAAATATTAAAATTTACATATTTAACACTTAAAATTTATTAATTACAAAATAACACATAAAATATGAAAATAATATCTGAATCGGCTCTTCTTCTCGCCCGCATAGTTCTTCAATCTCCTCTAGCTTTGTTTACCCCTCTCTCCTCTAGCTTTGTTTACCCCTCTCTCCTCTAGCTTGATGTCTTCTTCCTAATCTTTTCTTCTCCCAAATAACCATCCAATCACTCTTATCTCAACCACGTCTTCACCCCCTTCGAATCCCTTTTCCATTGATCTCTTTGTAAGGCCATCGATCCACTCAAATAGTTGGCATCATTATAGCCAACATCATCTTTTCAATCCACTTAAAGTATGCATGTTTCAACAAATGGTTAGATTCAACTTTATTACAATGTCCATGATTCCGATGATAAGGCTCGCTATTAGATTTCAAAGTCCTCTCCTTTCTCAATTTTCGGGTTCTCTATGATTCCACCATATATGACTTTTTACTTGAATTAAGTTAAATTAATAGAAAATGCTCGCCAAGATCAGACTCTTATGCTCTACAAATCAAGAGTTGATTAAGAAAGTAAGAAGACATCTTTCCACTCTCAGTTCAAATTTTTGAATGTTTGAAATGATTAAAATACTAAATCATGCATATGTCACTCATGGATCTACTATTCCACATTAGTCTAACCAACACTCATATTTGGTGCATCACTAGCACCATCTCTTAGAGAACTCCTTGGCACTACCACTTTTAGCAATGACAAGTGTGACAATGAAGAGCAATGACACAGATGATAATAAAATCCAAACAACACCTTCTGCTGCATCATTAACACTACTTATTAGTAAGTTACTTGGCGCCACCATTTTCGATGATGCTAAGGCGAAGAGTGTCAGTGTGACGCAGTTTGATATTTCTAACATAATTGTTATTTTTTATTTCACTTTCATATTTCAGGTGATGTTTTTGTAAATAATAAATTTTAAGTGTTAAGTATATAAAGTCAAATCTTCGAAAATAAAACTGAAATTTGCATACATAGCTCACAATTCTTATGCATTTACATATTTAAAATCTAACGTTTGATATTTACAAATATAGCACTCTTACTTTGATAGAAAAGGTGCATTTCACTTAAAAGGTTTAATAATAGTGCTTTTTTTAATATAATAATAAAAATTAGGGCATTATTTTTGATGTAATAATAAATTTTTGGTGCTATTTTATAAAAAAAAAATGAAAAGTTAGGTGTTAGATATATAAATATATAAGAATTGTATATATATATATATATATATATATATATATATATATATATATATATATATATATATATATATTAAAATTAATATAAAAAAATTTACATTATTTTATTTTTCTTAAAAACAAAAAATTACCATTGAATATATTTATTATAAATAATTATGTATTTAATTTCAATAGAAATGTCATATTTTCAAAAATAATAATAAAAATAAAAACTCTTGTCTTGATTAGGTGGATAATAAAACTTAAAAACTCTTTTCAAATAAAATGTATGATACTCTCTTTACTTTAAATTAATTGTCTAAATAAATGAGCTCAAATACTTTTATATCAATTTATTTGTATTGTGTAGTCATACTACTCTTCTTTTGCCATTTTGAAACCTTTTTTCAAATATGCCACATGCACATGCCATGTCAATGAAGTTTATTGGATATTGACAATATCATGCAAGAGTTCAGTGATAGAATACCTTAAGATATATGAAATCTCTTAAAAAATTAACTTGGCATAATCTAAGTGATCTATTGGAGTCCTTCACTTTAGATGATAGTGCCTCGAAGTGTGATGAGCAATTAGCAAGGTTATACATGTGACCTTGGCTCAATGGGATTAATGTTTATTATGGTTGATTTAATCAATGTGGAAAAAGATGTTGATGTGTTGATGCATATGATGGTGTGAAGATAAAAGATTTAAATTGATACCCATGTTAGGTCTCTTAATGATTTCTTATCTATTAATTTTTTTCAAAATAAAAAATAAAAACAACATGTTAGGATGTCAAATGTTAATAAATTTAGGGATAAGTAATATAATATTGACTTAAATTATTGTTGTTCTATCATTGATATCTTTTTTTTTTCTTTTCAAATGATGATGGCATAGAGAATTAAATTTGTTAACCTCTTTTTTGGAATCAACTCAGCCCTAATTAGTCCAACTCTTGTTGTCTTAGCTGAAGAATTCCATATCACCTTGGCCAATTTTATTTTGAGTTTTGGTCGATGGATTCTTTTCTCCTTATCAAGGACTCTATCATTATCTTGGTCAATGACATCATTGTCATCCACACTAATGTCTTATGTAGCATATTGATCAATAGCATAGTTAGCTGAAATGTTTTAGTCACCTTGGACAAACAACTCTGCCATATCTCTTCGTAAACCTCTTGCTAATCTTCTCGATGAATTTGATTTTATCAAAGTCTCAATAGAGTCATCCCAAGTAGGCTTTCTCTCAGAGCAACAACTTGGCTACTCAATGAACTTGTTGAGTATCTTCCTCACTACATAGTATGAGGAGAAGGCATCATTACACCTAACATCTCTTGTAATGTCTTTTGTTAGACTCAAGGCCATCATCGCTACCAACATTCCTCATCGAAGGTTGCATATCTCCACCAAATTTTATCCCTCTATAATTATATATATATATATATATATATATATATATATATATATATATATATATATATATATATATATATATATATATATATAAAAGATGACATGAGTGCTTGGGAAGGTAGTGATTAGCCTTTAACCTTGTTACCAAATTCATGATACTTTCTATTTTGTTTGCTAACACTTGCATACTTTCTCTCTCTGCCCAAAACTTGCTGCCCAAATCCCAAGACATTAGTGGTCAACTTGCAAACTGAGCTCCTCGTTGGACCTCAAACCCATCGGTCATGGTCTCCCCGTTAAAAACTTAAAAACTTACACAACCCTCTAAAATGAAGCCTAGCCTCATTATCACGCAATCTCCCAGCAAGGTATCTTGGCTTCTCCATTTTGAAGCTCACAATATTCTTCCCAAAGAAATTCACATTAGTAGTAAATTAATCCCCCCTCCTTCTAAATTAGCTCAAAGAAATGTTCCTTGATATCCATAAAGCAAAAATGAAAGCGCACACCATATTCCTGAACACTTCGTCATTGAATTCCACTAAGCTCATGCAAGAGGTGTCAGCAAGTGGTCGATATCCCAATCAAGGAGAAGGCAATCGACAACATTCCATCCAGAGCCCCATATCACTCCAAGGAAACTTCTCAACATGCAAAATTCATCAAACACCAACTTTGGTGAGGTAATCTTCCAAAAACTTAGAAGATCTCCTAGGTGTTAATGCTTTGTGTAAATGACACTAGATCTAATCATTAGAAACCTTGTATTTTACTTTTGATCCTTTTGTGGTGATATTTAGAAAGAGCCTCCCCATGGCTTAAATCAAGGCTATTTTATCGACAACTAGGGTTTCATGTTAGAGGAAGGGGATGGCCCTCTACTCTTCGATCTTGGGATTTCGGATGTCAGATTTGAGCCCGTTAGCCCAAACTCATTATCTTGGATTTGTTATTGTTGGCATTCTTGTAACTTGGGCTTGCCATGAAGTTGGTCTAATGAGCACGTACTACATGAAAAATGAGGAATTAATAAAATAACTAATGAAATAACTTAAAATAGCCTAAAACTTTGGAAATTTATAATAAAATGTAGAAAAAATATATCAAAAAAGTGTAAATAAATACTCTATGAACTTAGGAAAATGAGTAGATAATAGGAAAAAAAAATGCCCTGAATTTTAATAAATATTTTGGTAATAAGTAGGATTTGATTGAAAAATATGTTTTTGAAATTAATTTCAAAACATCCATCTATATGGTATAAATTTTTTGTGGAATATTCTTAGTGATACCCTCATTAAGTTTTCATGGCATTTGAATGAGTGTATGAGTGGTTTTAAATTTTGAACTTAAAAGATAAAAGCCATTTAAAATTTCATTTTAAAATTAAAAAATCATTAAAATTTTATTTTAAAGGTTAAAGATTTTCCATTAAACATAAGGAAATATAAGAAGAGTTGTTAAGCCCTCTATTTTTGGCTTAATCATCAAATCCCCAAATTTGGGATTAATCAAGCCTTACTTAATTAGTTAATTAAGCAAAACTTCCAAAAAGTTATAATAAATCATCTATTAATACAAAAAAAATATGATTGACCTCTCTTTGGAAAAAGATTTTTTAGGGAATGTTCTTAATGATGTCCTTTGTCTCTAATAAAATAGGGTTTGGGTGTGTGGATCTCATGTTATTAAATTTTTAACTATGAATGATCAAATTAATCTAATAATTAATTATAAATTAATAAAAATTATAAAAATGCTATTGTTAAAACCAAAACACTATATTAACATAAATGAATCTAGAAAAAAAAAATTTAGGTCCTCTACTTTAATTTAATCATAAAATAATAAATTAAAATTAATTAACAATAATTAATTAATTTAATAAACTAGAAGTTCAAAATTTTATTATAAATCTCTAAAAGTTTAAAAATTATAAATAACTCCTCTCTATGCTTAACTTATAGAGAATGATTCAATGAAATAGAATGCCTTAATTGGTATTGGATACTTTGAGAGTAATTAGCATATTATTAAACTTATATAACTATAAAATATAATTCGAAAAGGTTTGAAATATCTAGGGTTTTTTATTATGCTCTTTTGTAGCTCTGTGATTTTTCTTAAAATTTTAGGACTTGTGATTTATTAAATCATCAACTTGAAGATAAGATATTTATTAATTATCTAATTTTAAAAATAAAAAAAATAATCTTAATGATCTAAAACTTTTAATAAACATAGGAGAACCATAATAAAATACTAAATCTCTCTAAGCCCATTAATCACTATAATTAGAATTAAGCCTCTTAATTAATTAATTAAAAAAATTTAACCTTGGGTGACCTCATTAACACTTCAATCTAAGTTCAAACAACCCAATAGTTTCATGGATGATTCTAAGAGGTTAGTAGACATTCTTAGGAATATCTTTCATAAAATTTTAAGATAATATAAAATATGTTCTAAAATTATGATAAAATTTTCTTATTTTAATAGTATTTAAAAACTATAAAAACACATTAAAATGTCAAATAATCCCAAAACCTTACTGAACTCTCAAGGAGTGTTCCAAAAGTCCTCTCCTTGGCCTTAGGAATTCATTCCATGAAGTTTGGAATTGAATTGGGCAATCAAAAGCAATTTTAAAGCTAATATTTATTTATTTTAATATAATATTCAAATTAATAGTTCAATGACTTAGAAGATTCATAATAATTAAAATAAAACTATAAAAATCACCGAAGTATTTCTGTAAACTCACATCATTAGAAAAGACTTAGGAAAAATTAGTTTAAATGTGAAAATATTTTCTATAATTTTAATATTTAAATAAATTAAATAAATCATAAAAAATTAGAATGGACTCTAAATGACATTAAATTTTTATAAGTGTGTTAGAGCACCATTTCCAACACTTTTGTATGATTTTATAAAATAGATTTAAATTTAAATATTTTTATAAAATATAATCATATAAAATTATAAAAAAATTTAATATTAATCTTAAATAATCCTAAACCTTTTTGAGTTGCTCCTTTGGAACTCCCTAGCTCCATTATCAATGGATTTTATAAGTTTTAGTTCACATTTTAGTATATATTTAAATTTAAATATTTTTTATAAAATATAATATATAAAATTATAATTTAATAATGTTAAATCCTAAATTTTTTTGAGAAACTCTAGCTATATAATCCATGAAATTTAATTATAAGATAATATTAAACTATTCATAATTTAATAATAATGTGAATGAAAACTTAAGGGATAACTCTCATATAATCCAAAGTATCATTAAGGCCAAACTCACATTAAAACTAATTAAAATAAAGTATCATTAACTAAATCAATTAAAAAATATAAAATAATTTTACTTAAATTCTTAAGATCATCTCCCATCCTTTGGTGGAGTGTTCACCCTATTGGGGTTAGGGTGTAAGGAAGATGGGTCCTATTTGGAGTAAAGCCCACTGCTCCTCACACTCTTTAAAACATTAAATCTAACTTTAACGTAAATTAAATCAAAATTAAATAACTCAATGGCAATAAATTGAACCTCATTCTTGAATTAAAATATAAACATTAAGGCTTAGAACTCACTCACCAGATAAGTCTTATACACATATTAGATTATTAAGTCACCAACTCAAAAACTAGGTTAGGGCAGTGTTTGATTGTGATATATTGATTTTTCAAATTATGTGGTGATTTTTTGCTCGTAGACTAGATGTTGGACATTATTCATTTAGAAGTAATTATGTTTTATATAAGGAGTTGTGCTTAAATGGGCCATTATAATAATTTTAATGTTAACAATATTTGGTTGCAGGTGTTTGCTTAATGTGTTAACCTCACTCAACAACTAGCCACTCGCCTAAAGGTGTAACACAACCAGGACTATCCTAGTGTACTCACCCTCTACTATGAACCACACGAGTCAACCCATTTGGAAGGCCACATTTGCAAAAGGCAGCCTTCACTGCCATATTAGACTATTGTGTACGTAACTATATTAAAGTAGTCCATTGTGTCAATACAAAATATTTTACTAGTTATTATATGTAGTGTAACCTTTTTTCATAACTCTTTAACTTTATAAATAAGAGGTCATGTGACAAATTTAGAACTTCTTGGACCACTTTTAAGAGTTTTGTAGTATTTTGAAAACTATTAATAAAACACTCTTCTAGATTTACTCACTCACCCACCCCCTACTCTCTCTATCTTTCTCTCTCTCTCTCTCTCTCTCTTTATATATATATATATATATATATATATATATAAATCTTCTCATCAAATCTTCTTCAAATTATAAAACCTCAACTCTAAATAGCTTTTGAGTTGGGATCAACCACTGAGGATATGCAAGATTTAATCATAAAATTTAAAAGCTGTCCATTAGGAACTTTGGAAGACGAGGCATCTAATGAATCACAACATGATTCACTAGATGATCAGATTGAAGAAGTTCAAGAAGAATTTTAAAATCTTCAAATACATTTTCTACTTAATCTTCATAAACTAACTTACCCAAAAAGAATTTGGATAAGCACTACTATAAACGACCAACACCTCAAGATTTACTCTTTGAGGAGCCTACTGATTTTGTTGGCAATTCTTATGATGGAAATATACTTTGTGAGTGAAATATTGATGGGCTTACTGAACATCAAATCCATCAAGTGCTATATAGAATGATGATGTATGCTACTGCTTTCGAGGCCAAATGTCATTTCGACATTTCCAGTGAGCTATTATTTCTAGATTCTAGAATGCTTAAGGGTTATTTGATCATGGGGATCCACATTAATGATGATCTATTTGTTTCTAGAAAATAATTTTGCCCATAATAAAAGTCTTTCAATAAATTTTTTCATTTTATTAGTTAAATTTTATCATTTAAATTTATTTAAATTATTTATTATACATTTAATTATTTTATTACTAATAATTAACTCATTAAATATTTTGATCAATATTTAAAACTTAAAATCCAATTGTAATTTCTCTCAGCTTTAATTGATTAAAATTTTTGTGAAAACTAGAATTAATATATTATATATATATATATATATATATATATATATATATATATATATATATATATATTGTTTATATTTAATGAAATAAAATAAAATTATTATAAATTTTATGTAGAAATATGAGTTATATTTAAATGTTTCAATATTTATTAATAAATTTAATATTAATTTTAAAATTAATAAATGATAAAAAATTTTTTGTTTGAATTTTGATGGTTTGCCTCAGAAAAAAGAAATGGTTTCACATGGATCATTTCCTATATGATCTATGAGATTGATCTCTAGAAAAGCCCAAAAAATAAAAGTGAATAATCTCTAATTTGGTTCAATCTATTCTAGCCATTTTAGATAGATCAAGAAAAACTCTTTAAGATTCTCTCTTAAAATTTTAGATGGCAAAATATTTTTTTCATATTGACATTAAATGACACCAAACACATTAAAGCAAAAAATTTATTGAGCCTTTTCTAATCTAAAAGAAAGGTAAAAAACTCATCTCATATTTTAATGGTTCAATTTGGAATCATTCATTATGCTCTTGTATTCAGAACTCTTTGTTAAGAATATAAAGCTTAAAGAATCGAGAAAAGAATATGAATTGTGAAAATTCTAATCCTCTCGTAGTTCCTCCAAAATAAGAAAATTTATATCAATTAAGATAAAGCATCTAAATCCAAATTGCAAAAGAAAGCAAAAAGCATCAAATATTATAAATGTGATATATTGGTTATTATCAAAATGTCTCAAAAGAAGTTAAATTAAAATTAAAATTAAAACAAATCTTTTGAAACTTTTAACCTCTTATGAGAAATTTCATCAAAGAAGATGAAATTATCATCTTCGAAGTAATATCTAATTAATGTCATCAAACATATTACTATAAAATATTGAAATGTCTAAAATATAAAGATCAACTTATAAAATCTTAGCTCAAGTTGATAATATGTCACTCAAAATAAGATTATATCGAATAAATCCTTTTAATTTTCTATATACTTTATGAAGAAGTATATATACGAATATCTATGATGATTTCAAAATAAAATAAAATAACAAAATCAATTAAAAGCTAAGACTAAATAAATAAATAATGAATTTAGAAATAAATCAATATCTATTCACGTGAACAAGATCCAGAACTAGAAAATTAAGAGAATGGATTGCTTCATAGTACTCAAAGAATGATATACCAAAAATTATATATCTCTATTAAATTAATCATAAATAAAGAATACATATTATAATGACATATAGATGGTAAATTTAAATTCAAAGGACTTATACCTTCAAGTATTTTGGAAAATCACTCAAAAGCTAAGAGCTAATGGATAAAAAAATTGAATACAAATTATCTTCTGTTGTCATTTATCAGGATGATATTTGCATTCATATGTCATTCTTATTAATTAAAAATTTAACTCAACACATTATTTTGGGAACTCCCTTTCTTCTGAAAATAATGCCTACCACTAGAATTGATGACATGAGAATTCATTGCGAAATATGGGATAAAAAAATTTATATTTTGATTTATTACCAATCCAAAAGTAGTCTTTATAAATAAAATGAATAATAATAAATCTATTCATTTAAAATTTCTGATCTAACTATTAAACAAAAAATTTCTTCTCCTCAAATTCAAAATAAAATTCAATCTTGTTTACAAGATCTCCAAAATTATTTTGTGGTGAAACCCAATAACTTTTGAAATAGAAAATTCATTCAAGGAACTCGATATTGATAATTTCAATGAATGTGATATTCCAACTAAGAATCGTCCTTACCAAATGAACGAGCATTGTCTTGTTTTATATAAAGCAAAACTTGCCGAGTTATTAGCAAAAAAGATAATTCGACAATCCTACTTCCCATGGAGCTACACCGCTTTTTATGTCAAGAACACGGCTGAAAAAGAAAGGAGAAAACCAAGACTTGTAATAAATTATAAACCTCTTAATAAAATCTTTAAATGGATTAGATATCCACTTCTTAATAAAAGAGATCTGCTTAGCAAATAAAGCAAATATTTTTTCTAAATTTGATTTAAAATTTGAGTATTGACAGATTCAAATCAAAGAGAAGATAGGTATAAAACAATATGTACTATTTCTTTTCAATGGAATGTAATGCCTTTTATTATGAGAATCCAATCAAAGATTTATAAGAGACTACAACTTTGATATAAATAATTATTTTATTTAGTCTATTATCTAACTATTTCAACAAGAACTCCCTCGAGGGAGTTCACCTCATCATCATGATAATCATCATGACAAAAAAATTGTATTTTGATTTATTACCAATCTAAATAAATCAAAATGAAACAAAGAGGAAATAATAAATCTAATGATATTAAGATTTAGAATAACCCAGATACCAAATTATTTGAATTTTTTCATGTATATATTGTGTATATATGTGTGTGTGTCATATATAACATTTAACATCGATAAATGAAAAATGAAGAAATTTTTGTCCAAAATTCTTCTATCTTTCTCAAAGCAGCCAATAAGATACAAGCAAGATAAGAAATAGAACAATTTTTTCCTCTTTTGATATTCCATGTAAAAATTAAATTTTATTGTATTTTTATAACAGTGTTGGATTTATGAAATAGGTTCTCTAGTTGGTTCTATGGCAATTATGTTTTAGAATCAGTCAAGATTTATAAGAGTAACAACTCTTACTTAACTTTGATATAATTATATTATTTCATTTTTTTAATAAATCATTTGAATTTAATTAACTATGAACTCTCTTTTCTCATCTCATTTGATAACACAAAAATTATATTATTTATTACCAATCAAATATTTAATGAATAATATATATGAAAAGATTTAAATAGATGAGGAAGATTATACCCTATGATACCAGCGATAATCTGAATAATCTGAAAATCATGTATACATGTATATATATGTGTATGTGTGGTATGTTATATAACTATTTATAAAAAATGAGAGAGAATTCTAAAATTCACCTTCTTCTCTATTTCAGTAGAAACAATCAGCAAGATAAAATATAACAATTGGTTTCTTTTCCTTATCCCCACATCATTTGGACATATGATCTAATATGGATTAAATTGTAGTATTTGAATTTGTAACAGTTGTGTGAAATATAGTGGGTTCTTGCAGTTGGATTATGTTTTTAAAGTCATTGTTCAAATTGGTTTAAAATCTTAGTTTTTAAGCTCAATAAATATTATTTTTTTAAGCTTGATGAAATTTGACTCATGTTTGATTAAACTCATTTATACCCCTAAGTGATATATTTAATCTATATATTTCAAAAAAAAAAGTTCGTATACAAACCCTATATACGAGTTATATTCATATGAAACAGACATAAAGAGTTTTTTTTTTTAGGCTTTTTGATCAATGATTTATTCTTGATATACACATTTTTGCAGGCTATGATGAATCATCAGCCTTATAATATGAGATGCAACCGGCTACTATCATGTCTTTATCCTAAGTCTTTTTAGCTATTTTGAAAGCTCATTTTGATGCTGGGTGGACTTTAGCAGCTCTTTTTGCTCTCCGGGAATTAATATGTGGTTTTGGATATAGATTGAGCTGGGTTTAGCACTCATTAATGTCCCTGTTTTCTTAATCCATAAGCAAATCTAGAATTTTTGGGCTGACTTCGTGTTCAGTAGCTTTGTATGGTGTCTATGCTTAAGCCCTTTTTTTTTTTTTTGAAATATCCGTCTGTCTATGATGTAAATTTATATTAATCTCTATCTTCATTACCGGCGTGTAGCCTTTAATTTAGCATTCAATAAGCCCTTTTAACAGTTAATGTTATACCTAATATTCATTGCTTAAAACAGCGAACATAACGATCATTTGCAGTGGTTTAAATCGCTGCAAAAAAAATTTTTTTTTTTCTGGAAATATAGCAGTGAAAACCGCTATAATATTGTAGAAATGCAACACTAAAACCGTTGCAATTCTAGAATCTTATCACAGCTATTTGAAAACTATTGCAGTAAAGTTTTGTGGTGGACAACATTCACAGCGTATAGATGTAGCGGTCATGAAATCGCTGTAATGATTTTTGTAGTGGTTTAAGTTGCTGTCTTTTTTAACCTCTACTAAAGCTTATTTTTATTGTAAGGTTGCAAGTTGCAAATTTTTTTTGTTTAAAAAATAAAAAATAAAATATATTAAGAGACTATTTGAGTTCAATTTTATTTTTTTAATTATATTTCTTTATTTTATTTTATTTTATTTTCTTTTAAAATAAATTTTGATGATAATAATTATTTTAAAATATTCAAAATATTAAAAACTATTTTGAGTATTTTTAAAAATAATTATATTTTTTTTCAAAATTAAACAGTAAAAGTAGTTAAAAAAAACACATTAAAATCTATATTTTTTAAAAATAACATAAAAAATAAAAAATATGATATAAAATTGATCCCAAATAACGCCTTAATTACAAAATTTTATTTAACAAACAAATCAAATTTCTAATAACGTGATGAAAAGATAGAAAAATATAAAATATAATTAAAATATAATTTTTATTCAAAAATAATGGGATCAGTAATAAAAATATAATACTAATGTAAGTCAAAAAATAATTATGTTTATGTGGTTTTTTTAGTATGGAAATTAATGGATTACAAAACCAGTCGTCCCTTTTCTCCTTATTTGCCTGATACCCTCTGAGATAGACTGATACATTCGATTCTATCCAAATTTGTAATAATACAATATTTCTGACGATTAAAATAAATTGAATAATAAAAAATATTAACTATATGTAATTAGTATAATAACTAAAAAGATCCGACTCAGTGAGCATAATTATAGGATCCGAGGCTGAGTGGTATAACAGTGGCCTTTAAAGTGATGGAGGTCAATTCAATATGGTGGGTGGTTTTATAACACAAACAGGCCCGAATACATGTCACGTAACAATTCCGGATAAAGAAGGTTGACATTTGATAGCCCAGCAAATAACAAAAAAAATCATATAAAATAATCGTTGCGTTGGAAACCACCTTCCAAGTGGTAAAATGAGCGGACACCAACATCTTCTTTCTTCCATCTATTTTATGTAACATACGTACCATACATACATAAGAGTATAAACGAGCTGAATATATATGAGTTGAATTTTTATTCATATTCTCTTATTTAAAATAATTAAATTCTGTTATTTCAATACATCAAAATAATTCCAAAATTATATGTATGAGAGGATTTGAATGATTTATGCATGACAAAATTGAAATGAGGTTATGTTATTTCGCTTATAAATAAATATATTTTATTGTTTACTAAACACAAATGAACGCATTTGTGATAGCTCTAATATATATATATATATATATATATATATATATATATATATATATATATATATATATATATATATATATATATATATATATTTGATTAAGTGATGAATTTTATGATTAAGTGTCATGTTCATATAAAGAATAACACGAGTTAACTTCAGGAGTGGATTTCTTTAGCCTATTATGACAGGTTTTCCGCTCATTATCACTCATATTGATTTCTTGGATAGAGTTTCCAACCAGGAGACATAAGGAAAGAGAGTGGCATGCAATTAAATAATAAAATTGCATTCATATAACTGTTAATGAAGACTTATTTGCAGCAGTAACATCACTTTACACATGTCAATTACTTCATCTTGGGGGAAGCGATCAAGTAGAGACTATTGTGTAAAAGAAACTCATTCAAACCATAGGAATAATGCACGCCATCATAAGGGGAATGAACCCTAGGCTATTAGGCAACAAATTTTAAAAGAATTTATTACACTACAAAAATATTGCTATATTCCAACGGATTTCTTTGCTGGAAATTATTAGCTGAATAACCGTCCAAATAGTCTGCCAAAATATTTTCCGATGAATTTTTCGGCTGAAAAGAAATTGAGCTTGATTCACTTAAACTCAATTGTATAGCCGATGACTTAAGCTATCGTAACATTTTTCAGCAGAAAATTTGCTGATTTTTTCGCCGAAAAGTGCTAATATATGAATGACAACCCCCGCACTCGAGCCATTTTCCGATTTCCTTCTTTCTCTTTCTATAGGGCGAAATGAAACTTAGGGCATGCTGATTTTCATTCAAAACTTATCTATTTTCTCCATTGAATCAAAGGTTTACCTCAATCTCTTCCTTATATTGCAATTTTTTATAATTCCATATATTCTTTAGTAAGAATATGGATTTAAATTTAGGTATTTTAATAAATTTTAGGTTAAATTTTCTCCAAATTAATTTGAAATTATTAAATATTATATTAAAATATCTATTTGTGTGTAGATCTTTTGTTACATATTAGTGTTTGTGTTTTTGATAACTTTAAGATTCAGGAATTTAGGTCTTATTATTCCTCCAAGTCATTTAATGTGTAAAATTATTAATTATATGATTTTGAAAATTTTTCTATATTTATTTAAATTTTACAATATGTGTTAGTCTCAGTTTTTTGCAAAAAAAGTTAGGGTTTAGTGATTAAGTGATACTATGATTTTACTTGTAAAAATTCATTCATTGAGAATAACTTAAACACTTAGGGCGTCACATGAAATAAGTCATTTATTATGCAATCAATTTTATTTATATAATGCAATAGAATATTAATTGAGATCTCATATTTTCTAATTTAGGATGATTATGGATTATGGATATCGTAGTGAGTCATGGATGTACAATTGATGCATCCAAAGAAAAGATTAACTGATGAATTCTTGAGTGTTGTTGAAAACTTTATACAAGTGGCATCTCAACTTCTTACATTTCGAAAGTTTCATGTCCATGTCAAAGAATTAGACTTTCCTAACACTAAATGAAATTAAAGTAGACTTGTCTCATAGGAGTTTTCAACAAAATGATTGGTTATAGACTTCACATGGTGAGTTTGAGCCACATGTTGATACTTCCAGTGGTGCCTCAATAAATCACGGATGCCCCTCAAGAGAATATGACTCTAATCGAACTTATGAAGAAATGGTATATGATGCTACTAGAGCAGAATACCTTGCAAAGGAGGATTTACCTAATAAAGAAGCTCAAATGTTCTATGATCTACTAAAAATGACCATTGTGGAAAGGATGCACGAATCACACCGAGCTGGTAGCCTATAAGAATTCTAAATATTAAAACTGAAATTAACATATGGTGAATGCTTTAACCAATTTCAGAGTTGCTAAAATAAATAATTCCAAAGAAAAATTTAGTTCTTGAAGACCTATACATAACATAGAAGTTAATATCAAAGTTGGGCGATAAAATTTTTTTTGACTATTGTGTGAATGATTGTATGTTGTATTACAAGGACAACGCATAGGATACTGAATGCAAATTTTACGTAGCACTAAGGTTCAAGCCACTCAGTAGGAAATAGTGCAAACAGAAGGATGTCCCACATAAGTGTTTATTCTACGTCCCGCTAACTCCACTTTTGCAGAGACTCTACACTTCCATGCCTTCATCCTAGCATATGCGATGACATCACAACAGAGTAAGTGCAAAATATATCTTGAGCTATCCATTAGACAAAGAAGCATGGAAGCATTTCAATCGCACTTACCTAGATTTTACATTCGAGCTACAAAATGTTTGACTTGGCCTTTGTGTTGATGGTTTCACACATTCAATCACCATCTCCCTATTCATGTTGGGATAGTTATACCATATAATTTACTACCGAGATGTGCATAACAACTCCTTGTATGTCCTTAACTTTGATCATTCTTGGACCACATAACCCTAAGGCAAAGATTGATGTATACCTACAATCCTTGATACATGAGCTCAAGATTTTATAAGACATTGGTGTCGACATATGACATAGCAAAACTTTCAGCTAAAAGCTACACTTATGTGAACTATCAATAATTTTTTTGCCTATGAAATGCTGTCAAGGTGGAGCACATATGATAAATTAGCTTGTCCATAATGGATCTATCAAAGGCATTCACTCTTAAAATGGTCATGTTAGTTTGTCATTGTATGTTCCTCCCCGCTAATCATTCATTCATAAGAAATAAGCATGCATTCACAAAAAATCGAGTTGAGAAGGCGAAGTCGCCTCCAAGATTGAGTGAAGATGATTTATGGCATATTGTTAGTTCTATGCTGACTATAGTTAATTCTCCAATAATAGTTGAAGGTCATATACCGAGTTATGGTGTGACATATAACTGGATAAAAATGAGTATTTTGTGGGGTTTATCATATTGGAAGTCTAATATGATAGACATAATCTTGACATGATGCATATAGAGAAAAATTATTTTGACAATATTTTCAACACAATGGTGATTGTTAAGGGAAAAATAAAAGATAATGTTAAAACTAGGTTGGACTTGATGAAATATTATCGTAAAAGAGAGTTAGAGCTGAGAGAGATAATTTTTAGGTTCAATCCAACCAGGTAAGCTACTCATAAAAGTAGAGATATAATAAAGAGCAAGTATGATGCTCCATATTTATCATGGAAGAAGATCCCAATTGAGGTTCATGACATGTGGTTTATGGAGTTCGAGGTATTGACTAAGTTGTTTACAAATATTTTAATGGAATTATTAATCTTGAATAATTAATTAGTGTTTGTTCCATGTTATAGAAGAATTTTAGCTATTTGTAGAGCACAATTAGAAGATCAGACAAAACTTTGAGTCTAGAGGGGTTACTCGCCTAAGAGATATGTTCACGGACATACACAAGTCTGGGAAGACCTATTTGGATTAGAGAGGATGTATGAGCTGACATCTATAGAGTATGGGCCTCCCTAGAGTATGTTCGCAAATGGGAGTAGAAGCAAAATCATATTTTGATTGTAGTGGCATGGGCATCTCTCACTATATGTTGTTACCTTACATCAAATATTGACGAGGATGGTAAGTCATTTGTTAGTTTTATTAGTTGAACATATTATTACAATTGATGAATTTTATTTGTAATCTTTACAAGTGAAAGTTCTTGGCCAAGAGTTTTTCTCAATATTAAGAACACATCGATCGACTAACTAATAGTGGGTTGATGTTGTTAGTTCATAGAGAATGTAAGTTAACATTAATTTTTTGAAATATAATTGAGTTAATAATTTGTTATGATTAACTAATATTCTAGTTGTTTATAGGATGACTACATGCTGTTGAAGGAGGTTAGTTTAGGGCTTAATTGGTGCAAGCAGTTCTAGTAGGTAGTCTGAGCAATCAGAATATGATATATGGAAGGAGGTCGTTGGGGGAAGAAGAAGGGACATATTTAGACAGGCTCAGAGCATATGGTGCACGCCATTCGTTCTGAATCATGATATTGTTTAGAGGCAGTTTGCTATGATAGCCAAAAAGATGGAAGCCAGGATGACTGCACGGATGGAGGTCCAGATGGTAAAAATAAAGGAGAGAATGAAGAAAGATGCGGGATAGCAAGGAAGAAACTAGTGGTGGAAGATGAGAAGTAGGCCTCATTTATATTATATTTACATATGTAAAAGTTTGTTTAGATTTTTATATTTTAAACTTTCATTTAAATGTTTATGAAACTAATAGTTCATTCTAATGGTTATGAAAATATTGAAAGTTATGAATAGGCTCATTTAAATGTTTGTTAGTCATATGTTGATGCTGAGTGTATTCTTGCGAATAGTTGTTTGTAAATCTTCTGTAGGTGTAGAAAATCAAAATATGAGTGAAGCTCTATTTTTTTCATTTTTGCATAGGTTTTCGAAAACTATAGATGAATTTTTTTTGTCAAAAACCTCGATTTAAGGCATCGACAAACAAAAATCCATCAAAATTTTTTTGAATGGACAACTTTTGATGGTATTTCGGATTAACTCCATCAAAAATTTTTGATGGTTGGGTTTGCCGGCATGACCGCAACAAACACTCAAAAAATTTTTGGCTATAAATTTTAGCCGGTATGTCCGCCTGATCTTCCTAATAACGTTTTTGATGAATAGGCCACATGAATTCTGAAGGTAAACTTTTTTCATTGGATTTTCATACTGTCAAAAAGCATTTCCAACTAGGGTTTTATTGGCTAACCAATATATGTCAGAAATCCATCAAAAAAGTTCATTACCAATGGATTTCTTGTTGATTATCGACAGGTTGGTCCGCCAAAATTATACAATATTCCTATAGTGTTAGTGTGAAACTCACTCCATATGTATTATAAACTTAAAAAAATATTTTGGTTGACTTTATAAAATTAGAAATTAAACTTTATGATTAAGATGAAATTCAAGTTGTACATTCATTCACTAGATTTAGCCCGCATGCTAGACCCAAAGTGAATCATTAATCAAACCTAGCAATCACACTACTTTCAACATGCTAGTATACTTGGAACCCACCAATTTTATACTCTTTAAAAAAGTTTCACTCAACATTAGCCACTTATATGTGTCATATCTGACTCTCACCAACTAGTCTCATAGTTAGCTTGAATAGGTGATGTTTTGATGGGAAGTGTTGCCTAACATACCATTACGATTGCATGACAAGTGTTAGGACCTGTTCCCATATAAAAATATCATGCATTATTTATTTAGATATTATGATATGATTAGATACTTTTTATCCTTACAAACTTTAATTTTGGGAGAGCGGTGTGATGAGTGACATGAATGTGTTCTAAATCTCACACTTATTGATGCATGTGATGATGAATTAAGAGGATCATCACCACTTTAATAAATGTATAAAGTTATAGTTTTAATTGAGTTGTGTTTAAGTTTAAGGAGTTTATTGATTGTTTGATGTTATTTGATTTTAATGACCTTATGAGATATGTTCATCAAACATTAGGTCATTAGTCATGCACGCCTAATGCTATTGTTTGTGGATGTGATACACAATACTAATGATTGATCTCATGATCAAATCTTATACACCGGTTATTAATGTTAGATCCCAACATATAATTGCTTAAGCATGGTGAGGTTGTTGTGCTTCAAGGTTGCATCATCAAGTCTTGATAACACATATCATTTGGATTAATCAAATTTGTGTGGCCATTAAGCACTATGTATATAGTATAAAAGATGCATGTATCTTTTACACTTTAGATGTCATCAATCATAGACATTGTATTGTGCATATTATTACAGTTGCTTTAGGTTTACTTATATTCATTAGATATAGGCAATTTTTTATGGTGAATCTAATACAATGCTATTAATACAATAATATAATTAAGTTTGTGATGTATTGGATAAGCTATGAGGTGATGATGCAGAGATGACAATCTATACATGCCACTAACCTATATTTTGTAGGAAACATAGGGTAATAAGCATGGGATGGATGGTAATCTTAGTATTGATAATTTGTACTACCTATTTAACCTATTACTTTAGTCTTGTGATGATTTATGGTCTTTGGTTATTTTATGGTGATAGTAGATCATAGAAAAATTTTCTTACATATTAAAATATGCAAGATAAAATGAATCATATTTATAATGTAGATAAAAAAATGCAAAATCACTCTCTTTAAAAATAAGCATGCCTTTCTTATGATTACATTATATATATAACTTCTTAATCTTGGAGGGATAAGCCCAATTTCCAAGCTTTTCATTATATGATTAAGTTATAAGTTCCACTATTTAATATCATTTTGACACATGTAAATAAACTTTGGTTTTGAATTGATCTAGTTTGGATTTGAATGACCTCTTTAAGAAATAAATTTTAGATGGGATAAATGTCTACAAATAATTATGGATAATTAGATTAATATATGATAATAATATGGGTACATAATTAGATTTGATGGTGCTTTGTAAGTGTGTTGATGGGTAGAGAATGAAATTAAGTCATAGTCTTGCCTTGTTTAGTTGTGACTTTAAGTGAAACTTTGGAGTGGATGTGAGGTTTAGATGATGGTTGGTCTTGGAGGGTGCTAAGGATCAATGTGGAAAGAGGTTTATGAAAGTTAAAAGTAAGAAATTAAGAGAGTATATATATATATATATATATATATATATATATATATATATATATATATATATATATATATATATATATATATATATAATAATATAATAATAATAATAATAATAAAAGGTAACTATCTTATCTTATTAAAAAAAGGAATGACTTGAGTCACCGTGCGCTAAGCTAATGAAAAAAAAAAGCAATACTTCATTCATAATTATTCATTCAAAAATTAGAGTTGCATGCATTTTAGACTATACTCTTAGGCATTATAATACTCTAGGGCTAAGGCTTTTGGAGAAAAAAAAACAGAGTTGATGGCCATTTATGAAGGAGAGGCTCCAACCATTAATATTATAATACTTCTTGCATATCATAATCAGTCATACAAGCTTCTAGATGATAAATAAAAAATTATAAAATTTAAAATACATTTAAAATATCCACTATGATGGGCCTTTTATTGAGCTTTTATTTGAACTCTTATAGTTGGGCCTATTCTTTGATATCTTTTTTTTTATTTAATCTTAGCTCAAATAATTTTAAATTTGATTTTGTTGAATCATTTGATCTTTATCTTCTTGATCTTTATGATGTAATACATCAAATTCCCTAGGCTCAATTGAACTCTACTCCATAGAGTTAAAATTTAAGAAGTCCTCTATTAATTGAAGGCCAAGGTCTCCAAGTCATTGTGGGCCAGCCAAGCATCATCATAAGTGATTTATTCTTCGAATAAACTAAAAATTGAGGCTTAATAGTTGGATCAATGGGTACTTTTTAGATTGATTATATAATCAATTTTTAAAATGAGGTATTATGTAAGTGGAGAACTATATCTCCTTGTAAATAGTTAGACTGAGCAAATAAAGGTTTGTTAACTTTCTTATTTGATAGATTATCTTTCATATTAATAATTAGATGAATAAACATATCAATAAGCAAATCAAGAATTTAGCCATTAGCTTCGATTTTTCTAAATACTTTGAATGGGCCACAAGGAGACATACAGATAACCCAAAATTTCGTGCACTAACTCATCCAGTGTAGGCATGAGACATACAGATAGGGGACATATAACCCAGGATAGATAGTATACTTCTTGGTCAGTAAAAGGATGAAGACATCAACATGTGCATCTGACAGATACTGATCTGTCAGTAACTCATCAAATTGGCCTCTCGCAATAAAGATATTGTCAGTCGAGAATACACTATCACTCTAGCATGTGAGAAGAATGGGAATATGAGCATTATTAAATGAAATGGTGATTTTATGTATACAGAATGAGATAAATTAAGCTATGACTTGCTTGTCCTTGAATCAAACACAGGAGGTGTCAATGAGTTGTAGCATTGGCTTAGGCTGGACATCTCTTGATGGGAAGTCTATAATATCACGTGCCTCAGTTGGCTACAAGAAATTAATAAGGTTTAAGAGCTAGATTTATTGTGAATTAAAGTCGAATCTTCTAAGATTTTGAAGACCTCCGACTGATGCTTCTCAACCACTCGATAGTAGTCGTTGGCTCATCTAGTGATATTGGAACATCTTTATTAACTTACATAAAAAAAATTATTGAAATTAGCTTTTATTAGATTAAACTAAAAGGAAAGCAAAGTAATACCTCATATTTTATCTGTACATCTTGTGTAGCAGCAACAACAAGAGTTATTTTGCTATGTGTCTTTCTGTACGTTTGTGTGAATAGGGAGGATACAACTTTCTTCTTCCTCAGCTATCTAGCCTTCACACCACGTTCAATGCTGCCCAATAAAGACTGAGTAGCATCTTCCTGTCCAGTGGAAGCCTCCTCAGGACCTTCCCTTGTGGTAACCTCCATAGGAGCTTCCCCTGTGGTATCCTCCACAGGAGCTTCTCCTATGGTAGCCTCTTCAGGTGCTTCCCCTGTGGTAGCCTCCTCAGGGGCTTCTCCTATGGTAGCCTCTATAGGAGCTTCCCCATAGGACCCTTCTCGACCATCACCTCAATTACTACTCAATTAATACCATCAACTCTCAGTTATGAAGCTTCAAAAATGATACTCTTTCCCAGGGACCACAGAGCAGTATCTTCTCTCATAAAGCTTTGTAGAGATGGGTACTAGGTGGTGATACATTGGAAGGGAGAATATGTCGAGGAGGCATGGAGATTCATTGGGGCTCCACTACTTGGAATGGGATGGGGCTCGATATGGGTTGTCTGCTAGATAGGGGCACTATTTCAAAGAGCTAGGTCTCCTCCTCTAATATGTCTTCAAATGAAAGGAAGACCTGTGTTACACCAATAAGAAAATATGATGATTTTTAATATGAATAAATACATTTTGAGATAAATGAAGTCAATTTATTTCACGTCACCTGTTGTCATTGCAAACCACTAAAGGAATCATCTGCAAATTTTATTTTTGGCTATTGTAACATACATGGCTTTGCAGAAAGAATGGGTGGCCTTATGATTCCTATGTACTCTATCGACCATATTTGCAATAAAGATTTCACATAACTTAGCTTCAATGCATAAAATAATATAAATATGAAGATGAAAAATATACCATTAGAAGAGTGACAAAGTCACTCATATTCCCGAGTGCCTTATGTGTCAAAATTTTGGATGTAAGACCATTAAATTGTGAAACCAGGAAGCTCCAGATGGCTTCTGGCCAATTATAATCAACAAATCTCTCTATGTTGTCAGCGTAGGCTATCAATTCTGACCCCACTCTATAATTATGATATATAAAAAAAGATTTGAAAGTAAAAGCTGTATGTACAACTGCACAAATTATACTACAGTCAACGAGTGATCCAACTTCTCAATTTTATTCTTAAAATCAACTGAGTTGGACTTCAAAAGTGGGGATTTCTGCCATATGACCTTCTTCCCTCTGTTTGGTATCCCTAAAATTAATGCAACTTCGGGTTGAAAGGAATGCATTAGCTACCAAAATAGAATGCCTGCTTTTCTATATTCCAGCATGACATGATTGAAGTAATGACAGTTGAATCTTGCTGAATTTCATGCATTCTAATGAATTGATACATATGTAACCTTCTTAAAATGACAAAACTTCATCGAAAGTGGTGAAATAGTATCAAACCTTGTTGGTTGGCACATCGGAAGTTATCCTTTCTAGATATTTTAAACTTCAAAATGAAAAGTGAATTAATGAGAACATTATCTGCACTAATGGAGGCCCAGAGAGTACACATGCAAAATAATTTTAAAAACTGGCAAAATTTTCATGAAATATCTCCAAACATCTTACAATAGGTTATGATAAATATATGACAAGCCACACAGTTGAAAAAACTTAAAAAATAGGGTATACCCTCATAAGAGTACAGAGAGTACAAATGTAAAATAACCCAAAAAATTATAAAATTTTTCATGAAATATCTCCAAATATTTTACAATAGGATATAGTAAATATACGATAAGCCACACAATTAAATTTTTTTTAAAAAATGGTGTACCCTCATGAGAGTACAGAGAGTTCACACACAAAATAACTCCTAAAACTAGCAAATTCTTCATGAAACATCTCCAAACATCTCATAGTAGATTATGGTAAACATATGACAAGCCCCATAGTTGAAAAAACTGAAAAAATAGAGTGTACTCTCATGAGAGTATAGAGAGTACACATGTAAAATAGTAACAAAAATATCCAAATTCTTCATGAAATATCTCCAAATAGCTTATAATAGGATGAACTAAACATATGACAAGCCCTACAGTTAAAAAAAATTAAAAAATAGGATATACTCTCATGAGAGTACATATAGTATATATGCAAAATAGCTCCAAAAATTAGCATATTCTTCATGAAACATCTCCAAACTGCTTACAATAGGATGTACTAAATATATGACAAGCCTCACTATTAAAATTTTGAAAAAATAGGATGTACCCTCATGAGAGTACAGAGAGTACACATGTAAAGCAGCTCCAAAAATCATAAATTTTTCATGATACATCTCCAAACATCTTATAGTAGGATGTGCAAAACAAATGACAAGCCCCATAGTTGAAATTTTGAAAAAATGTGTACCTTCATGAGTATAAAGAGTACATGCAAAAATAAATTAGCAAATTTTTTTGAAACATCTTACAATAGGATATATCAAACATATGACAATCCCCACAGTTGAAAAAATAAAAAAAAAATGGGGTGTACCCTCATGAGAGTATAGAGATTACACATGCAAAATAACCTCAAAAATCACAAAATTCTGGATAAAACATGTCTAAATATCTTACAATAAGATATACTAAACATGATAAGCCCCATAGTTGAAAAAATTAAAAAAAATAAGGTGTACCCTCATGAGAGTACATAAAGTACATATGCAAATAGCTCAAAAAAAATCAAAGTTTTCATGAAACATCTCCAAACATCTTACAATGGGATATACTAAACATATATGACCTCATAATTAAAATTTTTAAAAAATGAGGCATACCCTTAATATAGAGAATACCCATGCAAAATAATCCCAAAAATCATAAAATTCTTTATGAAATATCTCAAAATATCTTATAATGGGATAAACTAAATATATGATAAGCCCCACAGCTGAAAAAATTAAAAAAATGAGGGGTACTCTCATGAGAGTAAAAAGAGTACACATGAAAAATAGCTTCAAAAACTAACAAATTCTTCATGAAGCATCTCCAAACATCTTACAATAGGTTATGGTAAATATATGACAAGCTCCATAGTTGAAAAAATTAGAAAAATAAGGTATACTCATAAAAGAGTACATATGTTAAACAACTTCAAAATCAGCAAATTTTCTTAAACATCTCAAACATCTTACAATAGGATATACTAAACATATGAAAAGCCTCACAGTTAAAAATTTTAAAAAAATGAGGTGTACCCTCATGATAGTACATAGAATACACATGCAAAACAGTCTCAAAAATCACCAAATTCTTCATAAAACTTCTCCAAATATCTTATAATGAGATATACTAAAAATATAACAAGCCCCACATTTGAAATTTTTTTTTTAAAAATGATGTGTATTCTCGTGAAATCTGAAATTACTGCAAAATATAGCCCAGCAAAAGCAGTCTCTTTCCTTTAAAACTCAAATGTGCTCCTATTCGGTGAGAACAACTGTGAAAACTTTAAAATCTTTAAAGTTCAAGAATGCAGGAAGAAATAACTCTAGGAGTTCATTCCAATTGCCATTACAAAAGTAATCAAAATTTTTGGCATGAAAAGATATTTTGGGATGGTAATTATTCCAAAAAAATTAAGAATTCTACAACAAAACCACTTATTCCTAGCAATGAAAGAGAAGCCATTGAGAAACTACTAAACATGGTAAAGATTTTTGGCATTGGGATATATATCCCCCCATCTCTTCGAGATAAATAATATGAGTCGCCTATAATACCTCAATTTTTAATGTCTAAGATTTAGCAAATCTTTGGGGTAAGGTGGACGCGAGAGGAAAATTTCGCACAAAAATAAAAATATCTAAACTTTCAGAGGCTCGAAATGCGTCTAATATTTTCTCCCTTTACGGGCGAGTGGGCGGGTTAACGTTAACGACATCTTTACATTACAGCGCTATAAAGTAAGAAAAATAATATTTTATTATTGGACACATATTGTATTTCGATTGACATTCAGATATAAAGCTACGTAATACTTTCTCCTATTGAAGAGATTTAACCTGATATTTTGTCTGCCATATCACGCAAGAGAACTATACACAGTCTCTTTCTCTTCTTTTATGCCATTTAAACTTGCTTCATGTATTGTATGTTCTTAATATATATGTATATATATATTTTTAACGAATAATATAGAATCCGACACCTCACACTTAAATATTAATTTTTATATCGAACCTCCCATTCCCGCTCATAACTTGAAATTAATTTTATGTGAAAAAAAAAAACAACTAGTGTGATAAATAACTTGTTAGGTGGAACTCCACCAATGTTTTGATGGCCATGATTCAACTTAATCTACATAAAAATTAAATCAATCTAAAAGAATAAAAATAAATTAATTATGCAGAAAGTAACAATAAAAAAGAGCTTATTAATGCAAAACTCCTGCACATGCAGATAACGTTACATCATCGAGCAATATCTAGACTTAATTTAACTCTAAATTACATTATTAAGATGCGTAGGAATTCATATAAGGGCTGTTTAGTTGTCTATATTTGGAATCTGATTAAAGAATCAGTGTAAAAAATTAAATATAAAAGGATTACTTTATAGTTATTTGGTTTAGAAATTTCTAATTACTTTGTTTTTTTTTTGTTGAAAAATATAATGTAACTAGCGAACCGGGGTTTTCAACGGCGGCTGGGAAGGGCGACGGCCAATGTGAGCGTGGCGGGCGGTGTGCCAGGTGGCTGCCGGCGGTGGGGCCCGATGTGGCGGGGAGAAGCTGATGGCGGTGGCCGCCAATAGCGTCCCATTAATATTTGGAATTAATTAAATTAATTCAAATGCAAATAACTTCGGTGTATTTGAAATATAATGGAATTTTACTTTACTTGTAATTAAATGCTTGAAATATTTAAAAACGTGTATTTGGAATGTAGTGCATTCAATACGACCAACAACATAGCATTCGGAACTTCGACCTTTACTGTGTATTCGTGTTTATCATTGCCAAACCTGCGATTTCGTGTGGCGACAGAACTCGTAATCCAATGGACGCCTCTTTTTTACACAGCGAATCACGAACACCTGTTCTACCTGTAACCTTCGTTAATCTTTCACTGTTTATTAATTTATTCTTTTAAACTCGTTCATTCTACTTTGTACAATGATAAACGAATTTTAAAAAAATAGCTTCAGCAACGGTCTTAACGTGAGAAATGATTGTTGGGGCATTTTATTATAAAAATAATAACAGTGGTTAAAATTGCTATTAAATTTTACTATGGCTAAAATGATGCCATAGAGTTAAGTTTTTGATAGTGAGCATATTTTTGGTTTAAGGCTAAGAAATAAAACGAAAAAAATAAATAAATTAAATTGAGATTAGTTTTAATCTATTAATTTGATTTAAGGATAAGCAGTATTTTTAATAAGTTTAAAGGAGTAATCATTTAAATAAAGAGTAAATAACACATATGGTATTCATATTTTAATTTAATTCCCGTTATTCAATAAGTAGAAATCCATAAAGAAAAATATACATATAGTCTAATTTTTGAGATAATTAAATTTATATAAATTATACTTGAATCAACCAATGAAGACGTAATTATAATCACAAAATATGCGACATGAATATTTAATAAAATAATAATTAAAAATATTGTTTTTTTAAAGAAAAATATATAATTTAAGCTTTTAATGAAATAGTAATCATACAAAATCATAATTAACTCATAAATTATTTAAAACAAATCTTATTATATTTATATGCTTTAAAAATGTCAACTTAAAAATCTTAACACCTAAATAAATTTATATGAAAATAGATCAATATGCCAAGTTTATTAATGATTAAACACTTAGAAAGAACTATGTACTTCATCACTTAATTTATCGGGATTTATAGTAGAGCACAATATTGTCCTATTAGAAGTGAGAAAATAGTTAATTTACAATATTTTGATTATTAAGTGCAAATCATAGTAGTTGATAAGCGGCTCTTATCAAGTATTTCATCCTTTAAATGCAAGCGATATAAAATCAAATGGTTTGCCTACGATTGAGTGGCATACAATTTGATAAAGATAAAAATAGCATAATCAAATATATAAAAATGATTGTAATCATATTCTAGGTACATACATTTAATCTAATTTGACAATACAATCTCTATTTATGATGATGCAAAATTAAGAAAGTCTTTCATGCCATCATAAATTCTTCTAACACGTGACATCACTATATATTCAATCAATGATGCATCCATCATGATCACTAATATATTTATAATATGAATTAAGTATTAAGAACTATCAATAAAGAAATAAAGATTGAAAAAAAAAGGTTGAGAAAAATGCTTATGAATAAAGGTTGTTCAACTTGGTTTGATGAAAACTAAATAACTAGCTTTTCAATATGATATAAATGGAAAATTTGACCCTCTTCATAAACATTCATTCATATGTACATATTTAGATATGCATCTAAAGTATGAGTTAATAAAAAGAGCATAGTAAGTATTGTAAAATACCATTGCTTGAAGAATAATTTTAACTCATAATTTTTTCAACTTCAATTCTCTCTCTTGCTCTCTCATTATAAAGAGACTTCAGATCCATGCAATAATATCCTAACATTGTAATAAAGCACCTCTACCTCTTTAGAAGGCTTATTAATGTTAAATAGAATGAATGAAATAATTAGCTTCTTATTTAGCTAACAGAGGCAATAAATCTAAGCACATTAATATATGCATATTTGTGATTAGATAAGTAATATAAAATAAGACATAAAGCACCTCCCTTATTTGTCTCACTAATACCAAAGTTAATGCTTCTAAGTACACATAATTAGTTTTGTAATATCTATTCTTATACATTAACAAGTGAACCTTCTTTTTTTGATTCTTCTTAATATTCCATTGTAATTAGGCCAAAGCCCATTGTCATTTCAATTTTTTGGTAAAATAGAAAATTACACCTATACTCAGAAGTGAAAGTTCTTTATTTTCTCATAGTAATTTTGTTATTATGTTGTTAATATAATTATATGATTTCATTAATTCATATGCACTTAAATGATAAAATGTACATGTACAAAATAATGTAGTTCATTTATCATATATGCAAAGCTTTCTTCTTTCCTTAGGTTTGTTAGGCCTTTGGTTTCTCTACCATCATTCTTTATGTAAATTAATTAATAAATTTAAGGGGGATTTACATACATACCACGCAATTCTTATGCATTTACATATTTCACGTCTACAATTTCTTATTATCTCTCTTCATATTATGTTCTAAATTTCTACAAGAGGTAGATAAAGAGAACTAGAATTAGAGATAGATTAGTATATACAAATAAAGCTCAATCTTTATCAAGGTACAATTTAAACTTCTGTTATATAAAAAATATATGATATATAATAATAAGACAATTGTTTTTAAAGATACACCAATTTTGATGCTAGCCATCTTCAGATATATATATATATATATATATATATATATATATATATATATATATATATATATATATGTTGGTGATTAAGGAAGAACCTACTTAGACACTTTAGGTTCATGGTTTGAACTTGTGGGACGATACAAAGAATGAAGAAAAGTATAAGAGAATCTCAATATGTTAAAAGAACTAAATTCAAAGGGCCCACCCTTTGCTCTTGGTGGGTGCTACAGTATAACAGATGGAAGAAAGTGGTAAGAGGGAACATGAACCAAATATTTTTTTTTTCTCTTGAAAAAAAAATGCTCCAAATCCCTTATTTACTTATCAGGGAGGGGTGTTTTCTATGTAGTTAGCACAATTGTCAAGTCGAATGTTAAAAAGAACTAGCTCACCTAATGTTGTGCCACTGGCTGTGAATTAGCTGGGGTGTGGGTGAGTTGTCAATCTTGAGACGGGATACCGAATATTTATCTACTAAGTGTAACTCTACCCTCATACGCTCACTCGTTATTGGGCGAGTCTTTGTGTTTAAGATAGGTCTTTGTGATTGTGGTGTCTCGATCGAGGTAATCATTTGGTTGCTCAACTCATGAGGCTTTTATGGATATACATAAGTTGTGAAGAAAATTCAAATGACATGAAAATTTTTCATAATATTCTTCTATCCAATTGTAAGTCTTGCCAAATATATAATTAGTATGCTTATCATACATATATAACTTCATGTAATGTTGATATCTTACAAATACTTACAATATGAAGTCAAAGAGGTCGAGGATGATCTACTTTAATAACACTTTTTTGAACTTATTCTTTTACTTTTGATATGAACGATTGATAAATAGAAAGTATCAATGAAAACAAATATCTTGCTTCCATGCACTAATATGAACATTCATTTTCTCCATATAATATAAAAATACTAATCTTCCAAGGGCACTTCATCTAGGAAATATGTTATATGTTGAAAAATCACATGATGACTCACTTAAAAATTTTATTTTTTATATTTTCTCATAAGTAAGCACTCTTTTATTTCATAGTTATTTGTGCTTGAGATGTTTAGTGATAAAATATGAATGATTGATTTATAAGCATTAACCAACATGCATATATAGTATTTGATTGTCTAAAAAGATTAAAAACATCTATAGGTATCCTCAATTTGATGCTATGCTTTTTTAAAAATGATCTATATGATCAAAGGGCTTCAAGGCTTCATAATTAGACTTATGCGTCAATCCCTTGCATAATTTATTTCTAGAATGTCAAATAATATTCTTTGCAAATTTTCACTTACATATATAAGCTTTGAAATCTTAGTGTTAATAAGTACTATAATACCTTATATGACAATCTTTGTGTCAATTTCCCAATTTTTTTTTTTGAATTAAGCTAACCTTTTTCATCATTATTTTTATTTGATATTTATCACATGCTAACTTTTCATCTTATAATAATTTTGAATTACTAATAGATATAAAATAATGATAATGATATAAGAATTTAATACAGTAACTTTAGATTTATATTTCATCAAATGAGTAATTCTCAATAACTTTGAATGGTGCATGGTACTTTTTTTTATAGATATTTATCATTATTTAATTATTATCAAAGCATACATTTTTGTTGTGTCTAGCTTTTCTGCTTCTTTAATTTTAGACATATTAGTATGATTTATATCTCTTATGGCAAGTTAGGGATGCTATGCATCTCTTATTACAATAATATATGATTTTGGACTTAGAGACTTCTTGTGATATTATTTTGTAGCATTATTTCTATTCCTCAATTATTTATCATGAATATAACAAATGGAAAGCTTTGGTGAACCGCTTTGATAAATAGGATAATCACGTATATGAAAATCCTAGTTATTATATTCATTGACATGTGACATTCCTACTCAATCAATGATACATTCATTAATGATCACTAATATAACTTAATATTAATTAAATCTTAAGAACTATCAAGAAAAAAATTAATGATTGAATAAAATAAATTGACAATATGAAGAATGCCTATGAATGAAGGTAGTTCTACTTGGTTGGATGATAACTGAATAACTAGCTTTTCAATATAAACTTACTCTAACAAACTGTAAATTAATATCAAATTCAATTCACAGTTGTAATGAACATATCATACTTGATTATATTGAATAAATTGCAAACAAATGACCTAAAGTAAGTAATAATACCGGGCCATAGAACTACATAGAAATGCAACAATCTGTAACCCACTGTAAATATGAAATGCAGCTAAAATTAGTAAACCAACCGCTGAACAAATAAATTGAAGATAAAATAAACTATGCATTGTGAGTTCAAGCATAGTTTATTTTAAGATTTTGTGACTTTTCAAGTTCAATCATTAAACTGTTAAAAATGTTGGAGTAATTGCAGTGATTGCCTGCCATAAAATATTATTGTTTGTAATTGACCATGATCTTTGATAGCAAAACTGACCACAGATTCCTAATATTTCTTTAGTGAGTATAAAGGAAATATATAGTTATGATAAAAGAACTCTTTTGGAAATATTTAGAATTTATATCTTTTCTAATCACCATAATAATTTCGTCTTTAATAATTATCCATCTCATCCATTCAATCTATTTTGGAGGGTTGAATTAAGTTTTCAAAATTCCATTCATCGAATTCACTTTTAATTAATTAATAAAGTAAATTGTATTGACTCCAACCATCCAATGCAATTGCAGATGGTGAATTTACCACGACAACCAATTAAGATGATTCAAATCCACAGATTTTATAATAATAATAATAATAATAGCAATCATTCCATAAAAATAATTCTATAAGATAATAATATTAACATTAATTAAGCCACAAATATATATATTTTTTTTGAAAAGATATTAAAATCAAGGCATAATACTAATAGAATAGCTATTCATTAATCAGAGAAGGGAATGCAACACGAGCGCACCCACAAATTGCCAAACCCCAACAGCATCAGCAAGCACTAAACCACTAAATTTGGCAATTATCATGCACGCACTAGACAATATTAAACCCAAAAGGAAGCATGAGAGAGATCGTTTTTGAAGCCTTCCTTGCGAGACGGCTAAGCCCACTTGGTTTCTGCATCTTTCTACACGTTAATGGAATCTGGACGTGGATGATCACTCAATGAAAAAATATGCTTTTAGTTCGAGTATATAAAGGGTATGAAGCTGAAACACACCTTGCAACCTGAAGACAACATTAATAGAACAACTAATTAGGATTGGTGAAGGTAACGATGATAACGACGGCAAGCGATAGCAGTAAATTGTTTCAGAAGCTGAAGCCGTATGTATACATTGTGTTACTACAGTTTGGTTATGCAGGCATGTACATAATCTCGGCTTCAACACTCAAGAATGGGATGAACCATTATGTTCTTGTTGTGTATCGGAACCTTGTGGCTGTCGTTATCATTGCCCCATTTGCACTTTGGTTCGAGAGGTTAATTTCTGTCTTAATACGTAATATGCCTATATTTGCATTCTCTCTCTCTCTCTCTTTTTATATGTGTATCTATATATATATATCTGTGTGTGTCAGTGTAGTATAATTACTATTATGATTATGATCATTATTATATAAACTATGAATTTTAATGATATTAAAGTTGGGTATTACCGTATTACATATTAGTAACTAAATTTATTTTTAACATGAAAGTTTGATCTTACGTTGGCATGTTAACATATGATCTTTATGCACTGAGATATTTTATTTATAGTTGGACCTGATAGTTTAATTTTTCTAACAAATTCCTTAAATGAGAGCTACTGAAGAAACTGCAACTTTAACTTAAAATTTGTTTTAACAAACCAAATGTTATACAGTTGAGTCAAAACTCCACCATATGTCCTCGAATGTTATTAAGGAATATTAAAAAATATGAAATCTTGAAGTTTAATTTCAATCCAAAAGAAAAAAAAAAATCTATTACAATTATATTTATATAAATTTAATTTCCAATGTGATGTTCATTTAAATACAAAACTCTAATTAATTTGACTTGAATAGGAAAAATTATGGATGAGAATATCTGGATTAAATTTATTTCCTAGCAATATGATTCCTTTTTTTCTTTTTTAGAAGCAGAAATTATGAGTTGATATATGAAATCAAAGCATTTTTCTTATTAAATATAATTGTTTGACAGGAAGAAAAGACCAAAGATCACACCACTCATCTTCCTCAAGATAGTAGCGCTCGCGGTCCTGGAGTACATACTTATACTTCTAGTTTCTTTTCATTTAGTCTATATACTGGTTAGTCGTACGTAGTTTCGATAATGGCCTTACAGAACTGACGCTCCACATATTTCTTTTCAGGCCTGTGTTAGATCAGAATTTCTATTACATGGGTGCCAAGCTGACAAACGCAAGCTTTTCTGCTGCGTTTTATAACATATTACCAGCAATAACTTTCATATTGGCCATTATTCTGAGGTAAAACTTGCATTTCATTATGATGACAAGGTTATTAGGAGAGTTACAAATCTTTAAGTTGGATGATATTTTTCTTTTTAATTTTGTTTCATTTTGATCGTTCTCCGTTAGCATACACCAATTTTTTTACACAATAGAAGAGCTCAGTTCATTTAATAGTTTTTGGTAACTTTTGTTGTATTTAGAGATAGCCGTTAGAGTTTGTTGGACGAGTAATTATGAGCACAAAATCGTGTCGTGAACAAAAATAACGGTAACAAAAAGGTTCACAAACTATAACCCAATATATAATATTTGATTGAGGAGAAAATATTACATGCGGAGTCTCAATTCTAATAAATTAGAACATGTGATTCTAAATAATTTTTTATACTATTTTTAATAAAATTTAAAAGAAATTGAGCCACGTGTCTGAATATGATTGGAGTCCTGATGAAAAACTACATCAAGATTCTGCATATAATATTTTCTCTTGATTGAGTCCCGCAATTATTGGATAGTTAAAATTATAATAATATAAAAATATACATTATTTTTTAAAATTTTAAGATTAAAATTTAAATTTAACGTTAGTTCGTAGGCAAAACTTAGATCTTCGATTGGTTCCATAACAAAAACATTATCTGATAAATAGCTTAGTGATTGAGCTTGATTGTTTTCTCTGTGGAGTAAAAGAGTGAGCTCAATATATATATATATATCTTTGCATGTAATTTCTTTTGGGAGGTGTATTTATGCATAGTTATATGAAAGCATTTTAATAACTTACCGGATCAATAGTGTCCATGCAAATTGCTTCATCTTCGAGATTTATGTTGGGCCAAAATTCTTCTTAAGTGAGATTCTTTTGGTCTTCTAATTGATTGAATATTGAAAAGCCAAATTATATTACCTTCTAGATTTATATTGGACTATCATACCCAGGACGATATCATGACAATAATGAATGAATGGATCAATGGAGAACCTATGCTCGTGATTACTGCCATTGAAGATATGAATTAGAAATTAGGATCTACAAAGATGACTTTGAGATTAGTGTTTGATTTGGATGATTGAATTTATGCCAGAATCCCTTGCTTAGTGCCCATTAGGTATTACTTCACAAAGGTTAATGTGTAGGTTGACGTAAATCTCGATGCAATCTAGAAGGATAGAAATGGAAAGAACCGTGTCTTACTTAACCATCATTATATACCGCCATCTCTTGCAGGGGCGAAGACGAACTCCGGACCGAGTTGAATCCTCTCCGCGGGCGCCTCAAGGTGGGGAAAGTAAGTGGCACGCGTGTGGCGAATGTGGAGCTAGGCTCCCGTGGGATTAGTCACAACGACATCCCCACCTATAAGATGAGTGGGGTGTTGGGTGGATACTCATTGCAAAAAAAAAACCATCATTACATGGAGTTCATTAGGGCATCAATCTTAATTATCTTTTGAATCATTAGACTTATTTTTTATTATAGTTATGTTCTATATAGATTGGCATTCTTGAGCTTATAACAACGATATCACACAAATATAAGTTTAACTTACCCAATAATCACTTAAAATTATGATAAAGGTTATATTTTTTTTCTTAATCATATTTTACTTTTCCTTGAATTAGAATGGAGAAGATAAATATTAAGCGAAGACGCAGCCAAGCAAAAGTAATCGGAACAGCGATAACGGTGGTTGGTGCAATTGTGATGATACTGTACAAGGGCCCCATCGTCGAGTTCTTCCGGTCTGAGGGACGAGCTCACCACCATACTGTCGCTGCTGCAGTTAGCCAAGGCGGAACCACGAACTGGCTCAAGGGTACCTCCATGCTGTTCGTGAGCTGCATCAGCTGGTCTTTGTTCTTCATCGTTCAAGTAAATAATTATGCTTCCATATAACTCATTTTATTTAAATTTTAACATTCTTTCATTAAAAAGAATATCATTCCAGTAGTAAAAATTAAATTAGATATATATATTTTTTTGTAGTCGAACACACTGGAATCATACCCTGCAGAGCTCACACTGACAACTTTGATATGCGCCCTTGGCGCCTTGCTCAGCGCGACCGTCGCATTGGTGATGGAGCGTGGAAGCGCTCAGCCATGGATCATTGGCTTGGACATGAGGCTCTTCACGGCAGCCTACTCTGTAAGTTATATGCCACTAGAAATATTAGTGAGAATGAGGCATTCTTTTTAACAGAATGTATATAATTATTGCCTTGGCTCGCATGTAGGGTATAGTTTGCTCTGGCGTAGCTTATTATGTTCAAGGGATGGTTATGCAAGAGAGGCCCAGTCTTCGTCACGGCCTTCAATCCTCTTTGCATGATCATAACTGCTCTTATGGGATCCATTATTTTAGCAGAGGAAATATCTCTCGGAAGGTATGTACAATACTTGTTATAAACATCGAGCATGGGATGTTAGTTCTGTGGTAGAGGGCGCCGAAGATGCAAATTTGTTGAATACAGAAAAGAATCTCTGTTTAAGACATCAAATATAAAATTGTTATACTTTTAACAGATAGCATGTTTTAATTAATAATTTATATCAAATATAACGCATTTCGCCTAAAAAGATTACTTAATTTAAAACTTAAATATTTCACACAAATATTAATTGCTATATATAAAATATGATATTTCATTTAAAAATAAGTTATTTGTATTGAACATAACATTTTACCTTCTAAGTTCCAATAAAATAGCTAATTTATAGCTTATAATTCAAGCATCTTATTTAGCAGTGGACTATCCTTTATGTTGGCCACATATTTTCTTGGAGTGAATTATCTTATTTTTTGATATAATAAAAGGAAAAAAAAAACTATGAGGTATCGGATATTACTGCTTAAGTTTAAAACCTTCTCAATTGTAAACAGGAGTCTATATAATATGTGAATCAATCCTTACTCATATTACCATTATCAGCTTGGTTTAATCACTTGTTAATTAACTTTCTTGCACACTCAAATTCAGGGTTATTGGGGCAGCAATTATAGTGATAGGCCTCTACTCCCTCATATGGGGAAAGAGCAATGATCATCTTGCTTCGTCGTCCAACAATGGCACAAAGACTGGAGTGACAGAGCTTCCCATGACCATGGCTGCAACTAATGGCACAAGAGTAGGGCTTGCTGAGGGCCCCAAACTCATCCAGATTCCAACAATTAAGAACGCCCATGAAACATAGTGTAATAGTATAGTTGTTGTGTTTTTGTTGAAGATTAGCACTATCTTAGAGTTGAAATGCAATTCTCTATTTTTGTGTATTTGGTATATTAGGGAAGGGGCTTTTGTGGTCATAGACTCAATGACACAATGCCAATTGTTATTTTTAATTTTTATGAGCTTGAATAAGTAATAGAGTGTTGATGATATTGTGCCAAAAATATTAAATAGCTTAGATCATATATCCTAAAAGATTAAAGTTAGTCATGAAATATCAATAGCTATCAAAATTTAAATTATATTCCTAATTCTCTATTCAAAGTCATGCATGCCCAACCTCTTGTGCTTTTCATGCTCATTGCGATTTGATCATTAATCTAATGATGTGCGTTCTGAGTTATCCAACATCATATCTCTTAGGTCAAGAAAAAGGTCTTCTCCAGAGAGTAGAAGTTAATGTATTTGCCAGCTAGACTGAGTGTTATCTTCTATTATTTCTCTTAAATGATAAAGTATTTTATGAAATGGTAAGTCTACCAACTCATCAAGAATGTATGTCAGTATTCTATCTTAGTATTCGAGTCATTAGTGATAGTTTATTCGATCTCAAAAAATTTAGGTTGCAAATATAATCAGATTTAAGAGTTGGATTCACCTACATTAAGATTAGTCTACAAATATCATATTTGTATTTTTTTAGAATAAGGTTAAAAATCTTTTATGTTAAATATTAGACTTAAAAATATATTGAGGGGTGAATCCATGTGGTATGCTTATGACTAGATTTTTTTATCAATTTATAATGGCCTATATGTTGTAACATGCACCTTTTTGTGTCATATATTATTTTATCTTTCTTGGCAAATGTGTAATAATATATATTCCCTTTCATTAAATTTTTTATATGACTTATTTTTGTTAATTATTGACATATATTTTATTTTTTTAAATTTTGTCTAATATTTGCATGTAATTTTTGAAAGTTGTTAGGAAAAATAATTGGAGGAATAGAAAAAAGTATATATAAGATGTCTAAAAGGTCAATAGGTCTTTTCGAATTAAAATCATTAATAAATTTAAAACTTATTTGTTTTAAGATTTTTAAATTATATTATTCCATTCAAATTAAGCTTACTATAAATGTAAATTATAATATCTTACATTTAGGCTTACCAAGGCTCTCAATAAGTTTCCTAAGATATTACTTATCATCATTATTTGTCAATTAGTTTATAAGTAAAAAATTGAGAAAAATTTTAGTACAATACCTAGAAGTTCTCATAATATCTTTCAAATATAGAACAAAATTGTAATGACAGAAGGTAACCTAAGTAATTTAATTTTTTTAACTCCAAACTTACATTTGAAAATGAGGATAAAATACAGGAAGTATTTTATTCATTAAGTACATTTATCATGTAGTTTATGTTGAGCATTTATAAATTTTAAGATCCAATTATTTATATTTAACATTTTACAATAGGAAAACTATCAATTCCAAGCTAAAAAATCCATCGAAAATCATGAAAAATCTGTTAGAAATACCGATTTTCGATGGATTTCACCCTGCCAGTAAAATCTTCGTTGGAAATGAATTGTGATAGCTAAAAATTCCAATAGAAAAGTGTTTCCATTGAATTTCCAATGTAAATCTGTCAAAAATAGTTTTGCGAAGAACCAACAGACAAACCAGCACAAGAGCAAAAGTTTCTTGGCATTCCGTTGGAGATTTCCCAAAGGCAGATTTCCATCGAAAATCCACCAAAAAAACCACAACTGGAAATTTCTTGTCTGCTAGAAGCCTCTACGACACGTTGTGTTGACCTTAGCGACGAAAAATCCATCATAAACTTGTACAAATTTAAAACAAAATTGAAAGAACTTTGCATATGTTTTGATTTTTACACCTATAAAAAAACTACCTAATGAATCTATAATTGCTTCCTAATTAATTTTAGGGGGATTTACATACATACCACGTTAAACATCAATATTTACATATTTAACACTTAAACTTATCATTTTACAATTTTAACACCTAAAACATTCTAACACAACAAAATTTACCACTTTGGTTCTCCCGTAACTATTTGTTTCTTAGTGGTTCTTAGTTACACAGTGCTTTCAAAAGACGTTTAGGTGTTGGAGGCGTTTCCAGGTCGATAAGCGGAGGCTAAGGGATTGAAAGTTCTTGGTCTTCTCGAGCTCCGTAACGGCGGTGTTGGAGATGTTTCCAGGTAAGGATTGAGAAAATTCTTCGGCGTGGTTGGGTTTGATTGAAGATTAACGTCTTGGCTCTTCGCATTTTCCCGTGCCATCGTGATCTTCTTCAAGTGAAGCTTCGTCACACGGCATAAAGGGAAAGCGGGGATTGCAAGGTATCGTTTGGTATAGGACTTGTGAAAAGGATAATATTATTATTAAAAGTTTCATTATAAAAGTTCTTCAACACCTTTGCTTCTTATTACCTTCTCTGTTCATAGCTTATAAAGGATAATATTATTTTTAGCTTTGCCATTTAGGATTGAAAGCAAGCTCTAAAACTCTAAATTATTTATGACTTGCAAATACATGAGTTTGCTTTTTTTTGTTTTGCTGGTTATTGTTTTCGTAAATAGCTGAAGTTTCAGGTGTTGCATAATATGTAATATTTTGTTTTGTTCATTGCATTTTTTACTAGTCTAAATGGACCACCATGTGAATGAAACATTAATTCATTTGGAACAATGTCAAGTGTCCAGATATTATGGACAAACTTGATTTTTTTTTTCTGAATATCTGGAAATTATTAAATATGAAATAGATGAAAATTTTCTTTTTTTTTCTGATGAATTTTCCCTGGATCAAAGTTATTTATAACTTAATAATTTTAAATCCATAAGTGTAACCATTTTGTTGTCATATGAATTGATAGCTAGTTTAATCAATTAATTTTGCTTCATATAACGTTTGAAGTTATTCATTCGGTTTTGAGATCATTGTTCAGCCAAAGCTTTTGCAACCTACATTTGTTCTCACTATCGGTTGAAATATCTCCTCTAGCTAAACCACAAACCTATCACGTTTGAATGATTCATATAAAATATGCTATTGTTTTGTGAAACCACTTTTTTCTTCTTTGTAATTTTTGTTGTGTTCTCTTTCATTTCTTTGTTTTAGAAAACTATATATCTCCAACATCTGATTCTTCCCTTATTACTTCTTGCACTAGTTGTATACACGATAGTGTTTCTCTGTTCATTTTTAAAGAATAGTTTAGCTTTTATCTTTGGCATTTAGGATTGTAAATAGGCTATAAATTCTAAACTCTCGTTATTAGATTTCAATTTACTTATTAAGAATTTGAATCTTAAATTACAATAGAATAAATAATTTGAATACTATTTGAATCATGGTTCAATATTATTCTCTTAGTATTTGAAAATAAATAATGCTTCTTTTGTTAATTATATTGGATTTTAGTTTATATGGAATCTTTGAAATTATTTTCTACTTACCTATCGGTGAAGTTGACTAAATTTTAATTTAAAAGCGATATATGAGTCGATGGCTATATGTAATCTTCAAATTTGGTGGACATTGGGTTGAAGTCAAGAGAACAAATAGAAGTAAATATGAAGCGAAAAACAAAAAAAACGTTAAGCTTGAGAAAGACTACTCAATTTTATTGTGCTTAAAGAGAATGTGGAAGGAATTTGCCCATGGCTACAAGGATATGGATTTAAGTTATATTATCATATTTTTGAGACATCTCCAAAGGAATATAGACTTATTGAAAGTGATGTTGAAGTTTTGCAAATGATTGAGGAGTATTTTGCAAGTATCAAGGTTGAGGTGGTGGTTAGCAGGGCGAAGATAATGCAAATAACACATTATCACAGGATAGAGATGTTTCTTTTCATAGTGACATGCTTGAGTGCAATCATTCCTATCCCAACAGTATTGATGTTTCTAACTCTTTACTTGATGAAGTTAACGATGCAAAATTGATGCATGTTTTCAAGATTCAACAACTTTCAAACAAGCCGAACCACGCAATTATAAATAATTTTGGGATTAAGATCAAAGCTAGTGATAAAACCCGTGTTATTGCTTTTCATACAAAGATTGTCCATGGAGAATTAGAGCATCACTTTGTCGATGGCCAAACATTTGAGGTTAAGAAATATACTACGGTACATACATGTCGGTATTAATAGAAGCGGGAATAGATTGGCAACTTCCTCTTGGGTTGCCCAAGAGATACAAGATATTGTGAAGAAGCAACCAAATATTCCTCCAAAAATCAAAAATAGCTTGGAGTCGACTTTTGGGTTATCACTACCATACATGAAGTTATGGCGATCTAGAAGTAGCTTCGAAGCATTGCATTTGGGTCAATCGATGATAATTACAGATTAGTGCCTTCACTTGTCATGAGCTTATTGATAGAAACCCGGTTCGCATCATTTATACTTACGATAGTGATGACTGGTCATTCAGGCGTTTGTATGTGAGCTTCAAGGTTTGCATTGATGGTTTTCTGGCAGGATGCAGACATCTAATAGGGCTTGATGCTTGTCACTTGAAATCGAAGTACTTAGGGGTGTTGCTATCTGCAAACTCCCTTGATGGCAACAATGGGTTGTTTACCCTGGCATTTGCAGTGGTAGAAAGTGAGTCTAAGACATTGTGGCAATGGTTTCTGGAAAACTTATTTGAAAGTCTTGGTTACGAGTTATATGCACTAGCATTCATATCAAATATGGAGAAAGTACTAGGTGAAGCAATCAAACTCGTGTTTCCTAATGCAGAGCATAGAGTTTGTATCCGTCATTTGTGGAAGAACCTTAAAAATATTTTCCTTTGTCGGATAGTCATAAATTGTGCGTGGCCTTGTGGTCCACTACTGAATACATACAGAGCATGAGTTCAATTCCAAAGTTCTTTGAAATATATAATATTAGCCCACATTACTTACATTCATTGCCTTATAAGTGGTCTAAAAGTACATTTTCAATTTGAAATAAAGAATTGTTATAATACAAACAACATGGCGAGAATCCTTCAATTCTTGGATTGGACACTGAGAGATAAACCGGTTGTAGATCTTGTTGACATGATTAGAGGAATGATCATGGAACAAGAGCTCAGAAAAATCGACACTACAAGATGGCACGGTGAGTTAGTTCCCCATATTGAGAGTACATCGGAGAAATTACAACTCAAAGGAATACTTTATCATCAGGCAATCAACATCACAGAGGGTTGAGGTAGAGGGGCGTTATGATAGACATGAAGTAGACCTTGAAAATAAATGTTGTACTTGTAGACAATGGCAGATGATTGGTTTATCGTGCATTCATGCAGTTGCCATTGTAGGGAGTAAGGAGCACCCTGGCATACATATGTTGATGACATTTATCATGTTCATAGGTATGATTTTAATATCCTTCTTTTGTTCATATTTGTTTCTAGTGTGTTAAGCAAATTTAACTAATTGTAGGTACCGAATGGCATGGCAATATCAACTCTTTTAGGGAAAGATCAATGGAAGGCGTGGACGGTGAATATTATATTGAGCTCCCAAAACATTGAGGCCAGCGGAGACCAAAAAGAGTAGATTCAAGAACTTTTAGAAAAAAATAGCCAAAACACGAAATTCATAAATGCGGTGTGGCCTATGGGGACACCAGAACTACACAGAATCCATTAAATCAAGTAGATGAAGATGCAAGTATGCATACCTCCATAAGCGCCATTGTTGATAGTAGAACTCGTGCCAAGTTACCAATTAGAAGGGAAGAAATTTGAAAAAACAACTTAGATTGATTTTTTGGAACTATTTGATGTGACTATTTTTAGTTTGTGATACTATAAACTTTTTGGAAGTCACATAGCTTTTTATTCTAGCATTTCATTTTATTTAAACTTTTATATTATCCATGATTAGTGACAGAATGCCTTTTGGTGAAGTTGCAAATGCGATGGTTGTAATTTTTTGGGATTGATGAATGGATGTATTGACATCCTTTTCTTAACTATGATGCGTTTAATCCATTGTTCATATTATCCATGCTAAGATCGTTGTTCTTGGTTATGATAACCATCTCCATGGCCTCTTGCCTCTTGACATGAACTAGTTCATGTCTTGCCTTAACATGAATGAATCTAATTTTCCCTCCATATTGGGGTTGTCTCTCTTCATCCTCCTCCATCTTTTCATTGCTCAGTTTTACGGATGGTGAGAAAAGCTCAAGCAACTTTTTTTGAGATGATAATTGATCTGATGCTTGGGATTTACAATCACTTTTATATAAAGCTTTGTGCTCGATTTGTCATGATCATCACTTCCTTTCTAAGCATATCAGAAAATAGAACTTTCGTTCAAATCAAAGTAAAGATTCCTTATGATGAAACGAAGAATTTTATGATTTATTAATATGATGGAACATGTCCTTGATTGACACCATTTCCTTCGATTTGGGTTAGAATTTACAAGTAGTGCTAAAAAATTTGAACCTCTTATTTCTTTATTATTCTAGTTTTTTTTTTACCATGAATAGGTATTACGGTTACTTAGCATAAAGTGTATGATTTCTCAAGATATTAGCTGAGACCATTGATTCCATTCGGCTTATAGAACTTGCAAATGTTTGTACTTTGATTTGGTTTATGGCAATTGTGTTCTTTTTTGAGCTCAAAAAATCAAGATATGGTACTTCGAGCGGACATCGAGCAAACCATAACTATGTTTAAGTTCTTCTATGCGAAAAGCGTGGTAGGATTCATATGAAGGTACTTAAATTAAAGAATTCGATACTTAAATTATGCATAATTGTATTTTCACTATACTTAAATTATCATTGGTGATATATATAAATATTCGTATATAAATCCCCTATTTATTACTTACATTTAGTGAATGAATTTATAGCACAACTTTGTATTGATGTTTAAATTTTAAGGAAGGTCAGAGCATTAGTCACTTACTTTGAATTTCAATTCATAGATATATCTTTGTAAAGTTGTCCAACATGCTTATGAGCGAATGGAAGTAAAGGCAAAAGAATTGCGATTATAGTTACTTGATTCTATATGAATCTACACAAAACCATTGCTTTCTTTCTCTTAATAACTTAAATTGGTCCAACAAGACTTAGTCTCAACGTCAATTGTGATCATGAAGATATCAGATGGCAACTCAAATTGCATGGGAAAGCCCGACTTACGGTGAGCTTATTCTTGGTGATCTTGTTTTGGTTTCTCTCTTCAAGTTGTATTTGCTGGTTTTTCTTCAGAGTCTCTATCCCAAAGGATCATGGATTGTAAGCCAAAAGTTGTGATAACATGCAATGGTATGTGTAGGGGTTCTAAAGCACTCCCCGAAAAAAAATCAGATAATCTTGGTGGAATGCAAAGAATGGTTTCTTGATACGAAGTCTAAATCACTCTTAGGAACTATATAACTTGCACCTTGAGTTTGTGATGGTGATTCTATTAAATTTAGTTGATTATTATAAAATTTATCTTTTGCTGAGATTAACTTTTTTTTCAACTTTCATTGAGGTTGATATTTGTTAGCATTCCTAGCACCAACATAGTGATGGTAGTGTAAATTATAAATAAATGATTGAAGTTTTTGGAAATTTTAATGTCATAGAACCTCTGCATTTTCTCCTTTGAGATAACACCCAATTTTAGTTATATTTTTGATCCCAATAACTAATGATTTCCATGTGATGATTCTTTGAATCAGAGAGAAAGAGAAGTGGTTGAGGAAAGAGAGGGATGAGGTCGGGAAAGGAGAAAGGAGCGGAAGGCTAATGGACTTCGAACACAGAATTACATTGAAGGCACTCGTGTGATAAGAGATCTGCGAATGCTCAACAATGGCTAAATAATTTTCCATTGTTACACTGCGGATAAAATTTTGAGCGTGGTGCTTGCTTGATGCTTCATAACCTCAAAACTCCATTTATTTATTCCTATGAAATGTTGAGGAATCTTTGGAACTTATGTAAATGTTGGAACTTCATATGTAAATAATTGGAACTTATGTAATTAATTGGAACTTAGTATTTATGAGAATCATTTTCACCATCATATCTGTCATTGCTTGATTATCATATGATCATCATCACTTAATTATTGATGTCTAACTATCATTATTTAGCAATTATTACTCAATAATTATTACAAAATTATGCCTTCTAGCTTTCATTGCCTGACCTTAATCTCCTGACCACTATCATAACCTTTCATTATTTCTCTAATAATCCTTCTTATAAAACTTGATTATTTTCCAATTTTGTGTAGTGATTCATGATTAAAAGAAAAGGTTACTTTATAATCTTATTTATATAGCGAATCATTTTATTGGGATATAACTCATGAATTTTTCTCTTTTAAAAATTTTAATATAAAAATTTTAGTATCTTTCAAGCAACTCTTTCTCTATGTATATATATGTTGAATCTTTATATAAAGTTAAGATGTAAAATTCTCACTTTACAATCATGAATGCTATGACAAAGAAGAAAATCCTTAACTTGTTCTCAAAGATTAAATAAAGAATAGCAAAGCCCATACAACAAAGACATATCATAATTCTAATTTCATAACGAATCTCGACTTTCATATATAAATAATGATAATCAAGGAAGCTAAAGACATTACCAAATTCTTACATAAGATGCACATAGATCACATGAGAGCATAAAGGATGCATTTCTCATTGTCAAAAGCCCAAAACTATCTAAATATTACTAGAAATTATATTATAAATATTAGCAACTATATCTTGAGAGCGTTGTGAGATTAAATTATAAACTCATGACCAGAAAGTCACGAGAAAGTCAACTACTCATCACATCTATAGTTAAGATATAATGGAATTATATATTGATATATTATTAGTTTGTTTGTCATTTTTCATTAAGAATTCAGTTATTCTTTCAGAAATGATTGTCTTGAGATTCTCTCTATAACAGAACTTGCCTTGGGTGATCATCTTCTTTTTAGAAATCGTCTAGTAGATAATTGAAACTTGGCCAACATATTGCGAAAATAATAAAGCAATGATAGTTTACAAACTATAAGGTCACACCTAAGTTCAGACCTTGCAAAAATAATAAAGCAAATGCACTATTAACATAAATTTAGGGGTACATTGACGACTACGATGCCACGACAATCGATCTAAATCACACATCGCTCATACATATTGACACTTCTTAGTACCATGCACTTCACCCACACATATTACGATAAACAACCAAAAAGTCTGTAGAACAATAACAACAACTCCAACAAAAAATTTCATAAGAGTTAATATGAGCTCGAACTTCATTCGACCATCTCATCATGATAGCAGGAAGCACATCATGTATTGAAGGTTCAACTTCATCTACCCAATTGAAAAACGCAATCATCTTGTGTTACATTTAGGGCATCGATAAAATTTTTTTTCGGTATTCGGTCCTTTATGAGTAGTGTATATAATATATGGTAAGTTACACCTGCATCTCACTTGATTATTTTGGAGCACATTCCCTATTATTGATTGACTCGAGCTCATTCGATATTATTGAAAAAGTTTTAGTCAATTCATATATATGTTAAAGTATAGCATCAAATAAAGTATAATTAATTTTACGTTCACTATGAACAAGTGCTTCCACTTCTTAATATCACAATACCGGGAGCAATCATAGTTCACGCACATTTTAGTTATGACTAATATTTATAAAATAAAGATCATCTTATCATGTATAGAAGGTGGTAAGTTTTGAGGCTATAGTTGACACATAAGTATCACTAATTTTTTAACAAAGAGGCTAATAAATGAACCAATCAATAAAATTCTTAGCAAATACATGAAAGTTAAAAGAGTTTCCAATTCATGAAAAATACAACACATTCACAATTATCACTTTGAAAAGACATTCATTTCTATTTATGCAATAAAAAGCAAGCGAAATCAGGAGGTTCAATTCCAACTCAACGCGTAGTACCTCTTCAGTAGACCTCCAACACACTCTCATGTTGACAATAAAAATATCGTTGGCAGAGAAAATCCCCCAAAATCTAAACCAAATAATCACCCAAAATGAAAACTTCAATCAAACCCAACCGACGAAGGGCACAGCGAGAAGAAGACTCACCAGGCGTGCGGGGGAGCGAGAGGCACGATGTGTCAACAGCCTTCTCAATCTCCGCTTACCGGATGGAACGCTCCAACACCGCCAGCACGGAGCTCGATATTTCAATCCTTAGCCTCGCCACCGTCAAGAAGAGCAACGAATCACAAGTGAAGAAGACTCACTGAGGCTGGCGGAGCAGAGAGGCACGATGTAACATATCCCTTACCCTCCGCTCGAAGTGGAAACGACGAAGCTTGCCGTTATTGAGCTCGAGGCAAGATCGCTTGTAACTAAGCGAACCGCGGAAGAAACGAATACTTAGAAGCGGAAAGTGGTAATTTTGTTGTGTTAGAATGTTTTAGGTGTTAAAATTGTAAAATGATAAGTTTAGTTGTTAAATATGTAAATATTGATGTTTAACGGTATGTATGTAAATCCCTCTTAATTTTAACATACTCACAACAACTATACAAGAAGTTCATACTAATAAAAAAAGATGGGTTTGATTGCTTCTTTCATTCCAACAATTCTAAAATATTGAAATTACACAGTTCAAAAATATTCACCATTTTAACCTTCATAGCAATCATTCGAGCTACCATCTGAGCAGTCATCCTCAACTCCATGTCCTTAGTCATTGCTACAACAAGCTTTATAACTATCTCATCGATCAAATCATTTCTCATTCCAAAGAATGAATGGTGTGCATTATAGGCCAACCCTAATGAGCCTAGGCAGTATATCATTCCATTCTTCTTACCTCCAAAAACCTTTTTTCATATGTCATACTCTGATTGCTTAGACCGACCATTAGAATTATCTGCATCGGTGGAGCTCTAACTAGCAATCTCCTTTAGCTTCATGTATCCGTCTTACGAGAAATTATAATGGTATTTAAAGAAAATATATTTTAAATAAAATTATAATTTAAAAATAATATGTTAATTTTGGTAAGCTCTCTCTGGGACCAACATCAATTTCTGCTAGTTAACGATGTTAATGTGTTATGCTATGTAATTCTATATTAGTGGGCTTCCTTCAATGAAATTAATTAAGCATGATTAAAATTTTAATTATTATAAATAATAAATGGCTCAATATTTTTCATATGTACTCAATGTGGGGAACTGAGCCTCCAATATGTAGAAAGTCGCCATGCCCCTCAATCAGATCATCGATTTTATTTTGAACCCTCTTTCAAGTGTACTCTAAGAAGGCCGGCTCTATAGAGCTTGTCCCACACATTCTCTCCAATCTAAACAAGTCTTCACTTAGACTAGCATCTGTCTGTGAACATATCGCGTAAATGTGTTGCACCTCTAAGCTCAATTTCTTCTAATGTTCTAGTTGTGTTCAGGTAGCCGTCTAAAATCCATCGATAATGGAAACACATTAATGATAATCATTAGTGCTTTAATATAATATAATGCGTTTGTTGACCCTATATTTATTCCACGACTCAAATTGAGTAAATACGACAAATCGATGAGCTATAAATGAGACATTATATGAATCGAGTTAAGCATATATTGAGTACTTTTAAATTTGGTCGAATATCATTTACTCATAAGACAAAAATTGCAAATTAATTCAAATGATTAAATTCACCAAAAAAAGGCAAATAATAATGATAATATTACTCTAGCGATTGCATAGAATAATATGTATGAAGTACTAAAGTATTTACTTGCACATGAGTTAATGACATGAATTCGACTTTTATCATTGATGAGAAATTCAAATGTCATAAAGAATATGTACATCATAGTCTTCTAATTTAAAATTAAATTGAGTAATATTTAAAATTTAAAATGAAGTTATTTGTTAATTAGAACCTGATTTATATATTTTTAACTTAATCTAATTCAATTTCATCTCATCTTATTCTAACCAGATTTATTTTAAATTAAATATCATCATTAAAATTGTATGTACTACTTTATTCAAGTAAAAAAAAAAAAAACTAAACTAAAATCAAATTTTGTTGTCTGTCCATTCTCAAAAAAAAAGAAGAAATTTTGTCTTTTCTACTCAACACTTTCATATACATAAATAATATCATATCAAGTTATTATAACATATGTATCCAGTTTTTTTTTCTGGAGAAAATTGAGGGCGAAAAGTGCAATTTCATTCCAATAAGAGAATACAAAAATAAAATTACAATAATCCCAAAGGGATTGAATCAAAATAAAATCCAGAGGACTGAATAAAAAAGAGGCCTAACATAAATCAAACTCTAATATCGAAAACAAAAACATAACGGACTCAGATCAAAAGTTTGTAATCATCCAAGACAGATGAGGGCAACAGCCAATGAACTAGCTTGTGGTAGCCACCATTGCCATCCAAGGGGTCATTAATGAGAGAAAACTAAGGAGCACTATAACTTTGAAAGAAGAACCCTGGTTGCAAAAGTGCTTGCCAGGCGAGCATAGTTAACCACCAAAAGAAACAAAAGGTTGCCCGAGATTATCATCATCGTCCATTTTAAAAGCAAAAGAGAGTATTGATACTTCATAAGAAACAAAATGCACATATCAGAGGCTGTCATAAGATTTCCACATTCGGATAGTTCTCATTACTTCATCAGGCCAATGATCTTTAAATGTCCAATGACGAAGCTTGTGAGCGACTAAAATTTTGATTTGGCTTTCGATCCAATTAAAAGAATTAGCTGTCAAAGAGTGGAGTCTTCGGTTTCTTTCCTTCCATATGATATACACTGAAAATGAAATGATAAGGTAGCAAAGCCTAGCCAAAATCTTATTGCATAAGTTGCTGATTTCATTGATCACCTAGGGAAGAGTTATATGCATAAGAAGATAATTACCACAAGGCAAAATCTTCCTAATCAGCCTCATGGATTCAAAGCATTCGAAAAACAAGTGTGAATGAGATTCCTGCTCAGAGCCACAGAAAAGTCATAGCAATGAATTACCCAGTCCTTTGGCAGAGAAAAGGTCAGAGGTTTTGAGACCTTTTAGAAAGGACATCCAACAGAATAACGCATAATTAAGAGCATAATCTTTAAACCATATACCACCATGCCAAGTAACCTTAGGGATCTACTCAAACAGAGAGGAGAGGATAAGTTTTGAAGTCAATTTATGAGAGCTATCCCATAATACAATATGAGGTTTCTTATCAAGGGAAAAACTAGACATGCCTTTAGAACAGATGGGAGACCAAGATAATAAGCCTTCAGGAATACAAATAGTTCCATTAGAAATAATTGAGCTAAGAGGAGCATATAAAGGTTTATTAAATAAGGAGAAACAGTCATTTCCCAGAGATTCAAAAAGAGAGAAACCATCACACCACGAATCAAAATATAAGGAGAGAGAGAGAGGAACCATCTCCTGGCTTTAGGGAAATTTTCTCTCTAAAGTGAGTGGCACAGCTTTTAAGTTCCCTCCATAGTTACTTTGGCACCACATCGCAAATTGAGAAGATTTATATAAGACCCTCCATATGCCCTTAATTTTACATAGTGAATTGAGAGTGGAGATTGAATAAAGTCCAATGCCACCCCTGTCTCGGGGAAGGGTAATCTTGGCCCAGGAAATAAGATGTAACTTCCTAGCCTCCCCGTTATGATAGAAGAAATTTGCCATCAAGGACGAAATCTTCTTAAGAACACACTTGGGAAAAGAGATCGCTCTTAGCCAATAAGATAGGAAGTTGTTTATAGTGGCCCGAAGAAGTTGGAGCCTTCTCCCAAATGAGAGAAGCTTGCACTTCCATCACGTAAGCCACATGAAGAGCTTGTCAAAGAGAGGACTAAAATGATATGATTTTAGCATGCCTGAGGTAATAGGGAGACCCAAATAATTAAACGGAAAGTTTCCAAGTTTAACATTCAACAACCTGCAAAAGGATTCAACATTGGGGTTGTGCTTTGAGAAATAGATTTGAGATTTTTCATCATTAACTTCCAAGCCCATATAATTCGCCAGGTTATCCATAACTCTTTTAAGAGCAGTGAAAGAGCTAAGGCTAGCTTGACCCATAACCAGGAGGTCATCAGCAAATAACATATGGGAGATGGTGTTGTTCCCTGATTTAATATGGATAAAGTTTGAGAAGCTAACCTATTCATCCATAAGATAAGAGAAGGTGTCCATTGCTAAAGTGAAGAGATATGGGGAGAGAGGACAACCTTGCTGAAGACCATTGGAGGAAAGAAAATAACCTTTGATATCTCCATTAAGAGCAAGAGAAAAGGGGATATCACAAATACATGCTTTGATCCATCTGATGAAGCGAATGGGGAATCCTTTTTGAGTCATTCGATGAAGAATGACATGTCTTTTAATAATGTCGAAGACCTTTCTAAGATCGAACTTTGCAAAGAAGTTGTGTGAACAGTTTTTGATAGAGAACTCAAAGCCAACCTCATGAGCAAGTGCAATATTATTAGAAATATCTCTTCCTTTAATGAAGGCTGATTGAGCAAAATGAATAATGGAAGGAAGAACAAATTTCATTCTATTTACAAGAACCTTAGCTACCACCTTATAGAATGTATTACAAAAAGATATGGGCCTATAATCAGATAAGGAGTTGGAGTGATTGATTTTAGGGATGAGAGTAATAAGGGTGTGCTTGAAGACTTGGGGGAGTTTTCCAGATTTGAAGAAGTGATGCATTGCTAGAAGGAATTATCTCACAATAATATCCCAAATTGCAGCAAAGTTTTTTGCATTGAACCCATCAGGGCTTGGAGTCTTGTTCTCACTGAACTATGGAGAGCATCAATAATTTCCTTATCAGAGATATCCATAGCCAAAGTACTGGGGAGATGCAACTACTAGTCGGCAAGGGAGACGAGGAGTAAGAGAATGAATCTGATAGTTAAATAAAGAAGAGAAATAATTACAAATTTCATTTGAAATTGAGTTGGGGTCAGAAATAGATCCATAAGGAGTTTGAAGACATTTGATGCGATTAGAATTTTGCCTTTCTTTGATTGAGCAATAAAAGAATTTTAGATCATCATCTGAGAATGTTGCTGAGTTTTAGACGTTGGTAAGCCCATAAGCTTTCATTCCTAGAGAGATTGGTGTATTTTGTCTTAATGTTCTTCAGCTCCTCTAAAAGATTATTGTTGAGAGGATCCATTTCAAGATTGAGCATGACCTCTTGTTATTTACTAGTCTCATTAATTTGTTGGCTGAGAGAAGAGACCACCCACTTCTTTTTCTAAAGAAAATTTTTGGCAAGTTGTAGTTTTTTAGAGAAGACATAAAGAGGGTCTCCAGGAAAGTAGGTGTTCCAAGTAGAGTTTATTACTTTGGAAAAAGTAGCATAAGAGGCCCAATAATTTCTAAACATAAACCTGGACTGGATGGAAGGGATATTATTCAAGTGGGTAATAAGAGGAGAATGGTTAGAGGATATAGGGGCTGCCACTTTATAAAAAGAAGATGGAAAATGTTCAATCTAGAATAAATTGCAAAGAACTCTGTCAATTTTTGTTGAAATAGAATTTTCATATTGCTTATTAGACCAAGTAAAGAATAATCCATAGCTGGGAAGATCAAGAAGGCTACAATCCTCGATACAACCTCTAAAGTCCACCATCTTACTAGAAGGAACCAGATTACCTCCCTGCTTTTCTTTGCAAGATAAAATGCAATTAAAATTACCTAAGATTATCCATGGGGCATTCATTGAAGAAGCTATATTCCTAATAGAATACAACAAAGAATATCAATCATATGGATCATTATGTGCATAAACAAAAGTAGTAAAAAATTCAAAAGCACCATTGAAGTTAACAACACCATGGATGAACTGAGCGTCCATCGAGATCATCCTAAAAGAGAGCCAATTATGGTTCCATTTAATCCAAATACGACCACCGGGATTGCACTCAAAATTATTACAAGAAGTTTCTGGTTGAAAGAGGCCAAGTGTTTTGGAGAGGGTTTGTCATCCAAAGAAGAGGAGGACAGTTTGGTTTCAAGAAGACAGAAAAGATAAAGATGAGAATCCTTGATAATTTTGTTACAGTCATGAAGTCTATCATCAGCAAGGAGGGCACAAACATTCCAACATTCTAACTTTGAGAAATTCATAAAAAAACATTTGAGGGAGGAGAAGGGGCTATTTTCCCTTATTTTTAGTATTGGTCTTGACCACATGTCCAGTTTGAATCGAAGAAGAATTAGAGGAATCAAACTCAATAGATCCCTTACTTGGGGTTTTTTGTTAAATTCTCCAAGCTTTTTAGGGAATGGGCACGAGCAGGGGAGGCCGTAGAGAATCTTGTGGTTATTCCATATGAAGAGGAATAGAGGGGGTTAGAATGAGGAGGTGAATCACCACCATCGGGTTAAATTAGAAGTTGATTCAAAGTTTCTTGAGAGGGGAAGCGAGCAAGTTTTGGTCATTAATAGGTGAGATGGAAGGAAGGACTTGGTCCATAGAATTGGGTTTGTGGTGGGGTTATTAGATTCTCATGGCGAAAGGTATGGTATGGTCGTGAGGATTAAGAAGTTTGTTTTTGAGGTTATCAAGGTTGTCTACTATGATTTCTACCACTATAGGTTGGCTTTTTAGCTGGATTTAGAGGGTATGAAGCATCTTCATGGGAGAATGAAGAGCATCTAGAGCACACATAAGGTTTCCAGTCATAGACTATCTCCAGCTTAAACTTCCAACCATTTAAATTAAGAGAAACCAAATCCAGCAATGGAGATGAGGGAGTTATCTGAACACAGATTCTGGTAAAGGTGATCCATGATTTAGAAATAGTGAGATTGTCAACAGCTAGTGGAATGCCCACCATGCTAGCCACATTAAAAAAGCCCAAATCATTCTAGCAACATAACAGAAAGTTTGACAATTTAATATAGAGAGGGATGTCAGTTATATGTTCTTCAGATGGCCTGAAATCTCATGATCAATTTTGAAAAATGAAAAATCTGCTGTTGAGAAAACAAGGGCCATGATTCCAACCCACATCAAAGTCTTCTTGACAGAAGAACTTGAGAAGATAGAAATCCCTATGTAGAGAGAAAAGATTTATAGTACATTTAAATCACCACTTCTTGTTAATAGCCGAAAGAAGAGAGCCATCGAATGGATGTTTCCCAATAGCATGTCCAACCAAGGAGAGCTCCCAATCCTTTTGGCCTTCTTGAAGTTCATTCTCAGTAAAACACATTTCATCAGAGACAGGAGGCACATAAGAAAGAACCACCGATATGCTTTTTTCATTTTGAGAGATTAGAAGGCCTTTCCAGTTGCAAGGCATAGAGGGAACATCAGGTCTATGAGCCACGGGTGAAACACCCAAAGGTGAGCCAGGGGAAGAGGAAGAGAGAAGAGAGAAGTTTGAAGAAAAGCCACCATTGGGAAACAAGGATTGAAATTGAAACTAAACTGAGGGTCGAGAGAGAGAGAGAGAGAGAGAGAGAGAGAGAGAGAGAGAGAGAGAGAGAGAGAGAGAGAGAGAGAGATGAAGGCAAAACCCTAGAGAGCATACCTGAATGATGAATTAATTAGCAAACTTCCATGCTGCGAGCTCCTCAAACAATAAATAACAAACTTCTATGTCATACCTCCCCATCTCTTCTCACATTAAGGATGTCCAGAATTCTATTAAAATATAATAAAATGAAGAAGTATGAAAATAAACTACTCAACCCTTTTTGTTCACGTAATAAATTTTTTTTCTTCTAGTACATCTTTCTTGATCTCTCTCTCTCTCTCTCTCTCTCTCCATTTTTTTCTTGAATCTGCTCTCTCGGCCTTCTCTAAAAATTGAACCAAACTCACAACCCTATTAAAAAAAAACTCTCCTGCTCACCTTCCCGTGACATAGAGAATTGAACTAGCTAGGTTAGTTCATGCGCAATCATGCTCAATCCATTTGTCACTCTTTCTCGTCCCTCACGGTTGTTGGTGGATCCTTGAGCAAGTTGCCGCTTTCTACTACACCTTTATGCTAGTGAGTTATGATGCGGCCAAGCCCCTCTCTCTTCCAACACCTCCTTTACCACTCAAGACCCAACTTGCCACAAACCCCATTTCCCATCTTTCTCCTTCTGAAATCTCAACTGAAAGTAATATCTATTTCTCTGCCTTAGCTGAATTGTGGCTGGACATTTGTCTATTTCTCCACTCTAATCTGAAAGCATTCTAGATCTCACCAATCCATAACACTCAAGGCTATAATATCTTAGCTGCCACCCCACTCAAAATAATCGAATCCACTGTCATAACTTTTTTTTCCGTCCAAATAGAAAATAAAATCTATTTCGCTCTCCACCTAAGCCACCATCCTTTCTCTCTATCTCTTTCAAAACTCCTCCCCATATAGTCTTTCTCTCACACAAAAGAAAACAAACAGAAAAAAAAGCAACAACAAAAGAAAGGGATTATTTTGAGTGTTAATCTCATTGAAATACACAAATTCATCATTGTCCTTAGCACCTATGTGAAGGTATAAAAAGATGTAACTTATAACCTTCAAAATTCGGTATGCGGTGCACTTGGTGTGTTGAGCGGAACCCTTATGCACTCTTTGTAGCATGTGCGGGATCTGAAAATTTGCCATCGACCTCTTGACAAATTTTTGAATTTGAAGAGAGTGATGATTTAAAGTGCCGGTGTAATTTTAAGAAGACAGATGAGATAGTAGATAAGACACTACCCAGAGATTTCGCCCTTATTTGGTGAGGACTTTAGATTTGGTTTTAGGTTTCCTATAGGCACAAGTCCCTATAGTTAATTACCCCTCCCAATAAGTGAGAGAGAACTTTCGATTAAGGCAAGTTATTAGGTCACTAAATGCATAGCGTATAGTAGCAGCATGTAGAGTTTTAGAATTTAAGATATGAAATTTAACATTTTAACTTAAACCGGATGGTTGGGGGAATGATGACATGCTCGATCTAGATCCCATGGTTCCATCATCCGAGTGTTCCCTAGTCTACTCGAGGAGGTAGACCCAACTGATAGAAGGATGGGTTACGCCATCCAAGAAATCCTTAGACTGGGTGTTTGTCAAGGAGATAGACTTAAGTCTACCTTACCGATGAGGTGTTTGCTTTATTAAGTATACCCTATGATTCACAACTCAAAGAGCCATTGGGGAGCCTAAGCCAGTCGGATTGTAATATAATTGGGCCTCGACCAAACCACCCGAATGAGGACTCGTCATAGCTTCATCTGTGGAGCCTCTACCAAGCCAAATGAGGACACGGTTCATATCCTTACTGGTGTGAGATTGATTGAGAGTAAATATAGCAGAACACTTGATTTGACATTGACTCCTTTGTGAGCTAGTATTTTCTTAATTTATCACCTACGATAAATAATTACGGAAGGTGGATGGGTTGAGTTTAATTTAAGTTTTAAATGATAGAATTCCATTTAAGCAGTTTGAGATTGATATTCGATTTGAGTTAAAAAATTGATTAATTTGAATATGTTTAAGAGCTTTAGATCACAACTCGCTTAGCTACTAATGAGGATTAGATCTTGTCACGACGAATCGCTTAGATATTTCACTGATTTGGAACTCTTATTATAGGTTTTTAGGTTTTGTTAACTCAGACCCTATCCTAAGACTAAATCAGGAAACAACGAGATCCTCACACTCTGAATAAGCATTGATAGTGTCGGGGCCCATGCGGGTGTATTTAAGACTTTATGTAGTGTTTATTTCTGAATTATGAGATTGATTTCAGATTTTCATTTAATTCCAACTTTTCCTACGTAGCCTTTTCAGACATTAAAATTTGCACTTGAAATCTCTATGTCTGAGCACATGCATGTATTTATAGCTTATATAATTTCACATAATTAGTGATTTTATTAATTTTAAAAATTATAATTAGAATGAAATTCTTTAATTTTTGTATTGAAGGAAAGCTCATTCATTCGTGCAGCATTTAGTTTAGTGCCGCCTTCTATTTTATTTGCACAAGGAGTTGCAGATCCGGTGGTGAAGAAGACATTTTGATTTAGATTGTAGTTTAAAATATTACTTGCACTTAGTTTACTTGTTGAGTTTTTGTAATTCTCTCAACTTGATTATGTTCAATTTACATCACTTTTGATAAGTTATACCAATTTCAGTGTTTATTACTTTAGCCCTGCTTATGCTTATTAGCTAGTATATTAATCACCTCCATATTCGTATAAGAGTTATTAACCCTATTTGGATTCATCCCTAGACTTTAAGTTTATTGTAAGTTTGTTATGAGTTTAGCATTAGTCCCCCCGGAATTCCATTTAAAGCTTATTTAATTTTGAGAAATTTACAAGAAAAGAGAACTCACTTTATCGCTTTAATTTAAGCCGTAAAGAATTACAACTAAAGTTTATGAGTTTAATAGTAGCCTCCCCAAAGTTTGTGAGTTTAATATTAGCCTTCCCTAAATTTCACTTAGATTTTAAATGAATGTTCTATTCTTTACAAAATTTTCTTTAAAGGCTCCCCCCTTTTTTTCTTGTTTGACACTTTTAGTTTAGAATTAGCTGCGGGCTTCCTTACTTAGTGTTCTTAAGTCAGTTCATTTCACTCCCCCATTTTTTCTTAGTCAAAAGATTTGACGCAATTTTGGCAGCCTCCTGGTGTCATCCAGGGGTCAGATCGGGGTGTTTTGGTTACTCACGCCTGTTGAGCATTGTGTCTTGACACCAGTCATTTCATCTCGTCACGCCCTGATGAGCACAACGAGATCTTCAAACTTAAAAGAAGACATACAATGCAATATATATTCATCCCCCCTTCCTCTCTCTTTTTTTTTTAAGTCTAGAAATTAGATAAAATTTCGGTAGCATTTTGTCTAGGGGGAGCGACATCTAATAGATGTTCGATACCAGACGCATTGTTAGAGCTGATTCTTACACCACAACCGTTTTTTTCATCTCGTGCTCAGCACAATAAGATCTTTCACATTCACAGATCACACATGTTCTGATGCATTTTTCTGGTCATGCTGAAAGAACCGGTTAGGTATGCAATTGAGAATATAAGGCAAGGAGTGCGACGCCGAAAATCGAAAGAAGAATTCGCCTGTTGACGATGTTCTTCTCTGGTTTGCAGCGAAGCAAAAATGGGACGGGTTATGCTAGAAATGCGACGCCAAAAATTGAAAGAAGAATTCTCCATGATGTTCTTCCTCTGACAATAAAATAAATAAAGTGAGGGCGCAGTAAAAATTGAAAGAAGAATTCCCTTTGACGATGTTCTTCCGATGAAGGAAGTAAAAAAATTGATAAAAGAGGTTATGGCCACGTGATGGTTGGTGGGATGCACGAATGACAAATGAGGGAACAATGAGCTGGAAGTTAGCACCAGCTGGGTCACACGGTTTTGAGATACGCTGCCGGATGGCATGTGGGATCGCCGGTTCTGGCACGGAGTGACGGGTCGCTAGGCAAAAGCAAGCGGGTAGTGGCTGGCTGGCCTGATGGAGGTGGAGGCGATGCATCTGGGTCTGAGATACCTACGGATACTAGTGGATGCAGAATGGTCATGCGAGCGCATTCGGGTTGCGAGTGGTTTCACCGGTGGACGATTGTCGGATTTTCAATGGCTGTCACCGTGAGATGCACCGAAATAATGAAAATTCAAAGATGAGAGGATTACCTGTGTGCAGAAGTTTTTCTGAATGTGGGAATGGAAGAATAGGGAGGGAGCAATTTTTTTTCTTTCCTTTTATTTTTTCTTTTTATTTCTAGCCAAACTGAAAATAAGAGGAACGGGCATGGGGAGGGTAATTTAGGATTTTAAATAAATTTTAAATTGATTAAATGATTTTAATGTAATTTCATCGTAAATGCATAATCAATATATATATATATATATATATATATATATATATATATATATATATATATATATATATATATATATATATATATATCAATTTAAGTTAATTATGATTTTTTGAATGCAATGGCACATTACGTGCAATCGGATTTGGTTAGCGTCAAATTGAGTCCCTTTCACCATGTGCTTCCAAATTTTGATTAGACATTCAGCACTTATCATGAGTGCACATTATTTGATAGATTTCAATATTTTAAAGTCAATGGTACAATCAATTTCATGAGCTGTCGTTGACTAGATCGGCATCGACCTCGATATGTGTAAGCGTCTTATCGAGCTGTTGAAGCTCTTTAGATTATGAACTATTTATATTCTAAACAATTTCAACTTTTTGAATGCAAGAGTTCGTCATCAACGGAGGTCATTTAAGTTGATTTTGGTGATCCTAGTGTTTCACTGATTTAAGCGCTATCACTTCAAATCATTCGACATTTGCGACGTTGAATTGAGTACGATTCTCATTTGATAGATTTTGATATTTCAAAGCTAGACAATCAATTTCATGAATGGTCATTTGGCTTATGTTATCGACTTGATATGCATGCAAGTATATTCTGACATCATTGTACATTAAGTTGTGAAATATTTATATCCTGACCAATTTTGATGTTCGTTGATCGGAGGTCGTTTCGACCATTTTAGAGACCGGCATTTGAACCTCGATGACATTCCGATTATTCAACATTGGCACAGACTCGTCCGAATTAAGCGTGAACAGTCTCATTTGATAGTTTTTGATATTTTGAAGCTAACAACATAATCCATTTCATGAACGAGGTAATATCGCCGTAGCTTTTGACTTTGAATGCATGTCGACACTTTGATAGAGCTTAATCGCTTTAGTTAGATTTTGCAATATTTATATTCTTATCAATTTTGACATCCTGAAGGCAACGACAAAGTACGCTCATCGATTGGAGGTCATTTCGACCATTTTTAGTGACATACAGTGCATTTTGAGCATTTGCGATCGCCGCTTTTGAAGTCCTTGAATTCGGACTTCGACTTATGACATGTCGGAGGTCAACAAATGCCCCAAACAAATGTGATATGCAGGAGCGAGTCACGTTTGTTGAAACCGATTGACTTTGGATGACCAAAGAACTTGGATCATTTCAGCCGTGTAATACTGAGCTTTGATAGATTTGTCATTAGATGTCTTTATTCGACATACTAAATGATGGGATTGACCGCTTTGTCAATCGACTTGTCGATAGATATTCTTACACCATCTACCATGCAATGACTCAAAGATCTCTTTCTTTATGTCATTTTTGAGCCCTTGATCCTAGCTTCATGCTTGGTTAGGCTTGATGGAGGAATTGGTCTGCTTATTTTGATGAAGGACTCCGCTAGAGAATCGATTTATCCGTGCTTGATTTGAAATTCCTTCTATCATAGCTTTGAGCTTGACGGACTTGATGAAGGACTGACCTAATTTGTCTCTATTGACTTGTTAGAAAGTGTATGCACTCCATGAACCGTATCGCTTGACTGATTCATTAAAGGATACATACAGATGACCCATTGCTTATATAGGATTAATGTTGAGTTATTAGTGCAATGTGCTTTATGAGAATAATCATGAAATTCCTTTAGTTATTGTTTGTTTGAACTATGGAATTGCTTTCTGCGTGCTTTTGATAGACGATGAGAGATTTGATCACGCTTTGAGCTTGATCGATCATTTGAGGATAGATTGAGATATCATCTTGCAATATATGATTGAGGTAAATTGAGAGTTTCTTGTCACCTATGATCGTAGAAAGATCTCTTGGATCCCGTTACTAATCATTGTTTGATTTGGTTTGAGATTGAACATCTATCATCATTGACCGATGAGCGGGCTCTTTCACCGCTGAATCTTACGCCTTATTGAGTGAGGAGAGTGTCAACAACTCACCACATTTTGCTTATTGAGTGACCTTTAACCTACCGAAGTCTTGACTTAAGCTATGAGGTGATTTTCTCATCTAAGAACGGGCTCTTTCACTACGCCTTTTCTTGTAGCTTGTTGATGGGAGAGCATAACTGGTCATTTGTGGACTTGTTGACCTTAGAACCCATCCATGTCCTAGACTTCGTGATGTAGAGGTTGATGTTTCTTTGACTCAGTTGATCAAGCTTAAGGAGTTCTCACTTGACTTCCGAATTTGATAAATTTGGGAGATAATTTTTTTGACATTTAGGGTTATCTTTTCATGCATAGAAATAGATTCTTTTTGTTCCTAGCCAACTTAATAGTAATAATTATGGATATATCCAGGGATTTCAGCGTAAAGTTCAATGTTAACTTGAATTAGAATATATTTGAGGATCTCATCTTATGACACGATGCCAACTCAAATTGACTTAATATAAACTAAAAAGATGGCCCCTATCTTGCAGAGAGAATTCTAAAGTATATTTAGGAGAATTTTCAAGATGAAAATATATAAATATATCTATATTTTAATTGATATACTATAAAGGGGATTTTAACATACAACATTGATTTCATCTGTATATAAAAATCTAAAAATACCCCTGTGTAATAGGAGAATTTTCAAAAAAAAAGTTCTTCATATAGAGTATGTTTATTTAGGGATCTCAACATGAACCATGATGTCAACCTAAATAGATATACTAAAAAAAATGCCCCCTGTCTTGCAGGGAGATTTCTATTGTACCTCGAGAATGTGGTTGTCAAGTATAGAACTTTTTCAAGTATCGACCATTAATTGGTGTCATTGGTCTTTCATCATTTAGGTTGATGAGTTGGTATGCCCCTCCTTGATACACTTTTTCAATGACAAAAGGGCCTTCCAGGCTCAAATTTGCCACCAAATTTTGACAGATTAATTGGTCTTCTCAAAACTGACTACTCCTTTTGGAATGTGGGCCGCACTGCATGGTCAAAAGCGACATCTTTGCTTGATAGACTTCCATTTTGATGAGCTTGTAATCTAGCTTCATCAAGCCCAAGTTCCTCTATTCTCACAAGCATTTTGATCTTCGCTTAGATTGTATCGGATGGCTACCAAGTCAAGGCAACTCAACTTCGAGCGGAAGAACTTCTTCAGTTCCAAATACCAATGAATAGAGAGTGACTTTAGTCAGCGTCTTGTAGGTAGTTCGATATGCCCGTAGTGCCTCTACTAGCTTGGTATGTCATTCTCTTTTATTTTTAATGAGAATCTTCTTGAGCAGCTTGACTAATATCTTATTGAAGGCCTCCACCAAACTATTTACTCTTAGATTGTATAGTGAAGAGTATTGCCAATCAATTTTGTGTCGATCAATAAATTTATAAATCTTTGCACTTTTAAAGGCTATGCTGTTGTCAAAAATTATTCAACGTGGCACTTCAAATCTATATACTACATTATGCATGAAGAAGTTGATCACTCAGTCAACAATAACTTCTTTAAATGAAGAAGCTTGACTTAGAGAAATAGTACCGCAGATGAAGCGGTGTCCAAATTTGACGATGGATCAATTGGTCCACTACATGTACCCAACATGAACAACCATGATACTATTGTGTAATAGATTTGGAGGTTGATGGATGCGATTCTCATGTACTTGACACTCATGACACTTCTTAGCGTGATTAATACAGTCTCTCACCATAAATGACCAATAATAGTGGCTTAATTTTTAAATTAGGCCACTTTATAAACATAATTAAGTGATTAGCCATTTTAAAAAAAAATTTAAAATAGGCCTCCGAGCTTAATTTCCCTACAAGAAAATATTCCTAACGCATCGCCCTTAATTTTTTTTAAAATTAAATGGGCATTCTATAATTTTTGGCCATATCTGATTCATCAAGTATCGAATTTTAGATGTTATTATGATGAAGATAATAAAATTTTAATACAATAACAATCTTGAGTCGCAAGATAAATTTGAAAATTAGATATTGTGCGCATTATACTTATTTTGCTCATGACTCTTTTCATGGTATATTAATAAATTGAGTTTGAATATTTATATAAGTAATCTTTCCTTCGCAAGCAAAACTCAATTTATATATAATATAATGAGAGTGTTTGATATTACCTCTTCAAGAAGAAAGATTCAGGAATTACATAAAATTCAAACTAAATTTATATAGAATATAATGAGTGTTTGATATTACCAAAAATAATATATCCTTTATCATGACAAAAAAAAATACAGGATGTCACAATATATTTAATTTGTATTTAAGTCACACATTTGAAAGCACCAGCGATTCATCAAGTTGTCAATATAAAAGTTGTATAATTTTTTATTATCTTTCCAACAATACTAACCATGCCAAAACCTGACATCTAATGAGCCTGATATGGCCCAAAAACGAGGGCTGCATCAATATCTTCAATTTTTGCAACTTCAGAAGTCGCACATTTACAAACCTGCGGCTCATCGGACATAATTCGTCAAAAGTTGTTAACATGAAAGTTGTAGAATTTTTTATTATCTTTCCAACGATATAAAGCATGCTAAAATCCAACACCTGATGAGTCAGATATGGCCAAAAAATGTGGACTACCCATTTAATTTTTTTTAAAAAAAAGGATATCATGCCAGATGGTCGACTGATGCTTAAGTATGCGTAGAGCATAGGCCTATTTTAAATTTTTTTTAAAATGGCTAATCACCTAATTAAATTTATAAAATGGTCTAATTTAAAAATTAAACCCAATAATAGCCTATCCTTTTGATCTTTACTGCCATCTTGGGACCCGTTTGATGTGCACCACAAAGTCCTTCATGAACTTCAACCATCACTTTTCTAGCTTCATCTACACCTAGGCATCGTAGCCACATTTGTTCAAAGGATCTACGATATAAGTAGACGAAAGCATAGTAGCATTCTCTTTCGATTTGAGCTACTGTGATTTATTACTTGGTAATTTGCCTTCTTTAAAGTAGATGAAGGCTTGCCTCAATCTTGTGACTCTTCTACAACAAAGGCTTCACACTACTTTTAGGCAATGTCATTCTTAGCTCTTCTTGTACAACTTCTTGTTGATTTTGGGAGTATGAGAAGCAACCCGATCATTGGGTCAGATTTGATAATCCCTCTACCTACGGGGATTGATACTTTGCTGGCTCTAGAACTCATCGAGTAAATATGTCGATCATGACATAATCACCATTCATACTTGCCATTTCTTTAGCTAATTTTGCTAAGTAATCGACTTTGCTATTCTTAGATCGTGAGACCCGAGTTAGTGTGATATTTGGTATCTGCTTCATAAGCTTGAGAACTCGCTTATGATAGAAAGCTAACTCAAGTTTGTTAATTCTATAGATGCCAAGTACTTGATTTATAATAAGTTGAGAATCGCCAAAAATATGTAAGTTCTGAATGCCTATGAAAATAGCTTCTTCTAGACCTGCCATTAATGCTTCATATTCAGCTTCATTATTAGTTATTAGCTCGATCAATCCATATGATCATCTCATTTTCCCTCCTTCTGGTGTTATGAAGATGATGCCGATTCCTGCTCTTGCTCTTGAAAAATTTAGATATTGGACTTGTTTTATCGATGAGGCTCCATCAAAGTACATTTCTCAAATTTGTGATTTTTCTCTTTCATGAATGAGCATAATTTGCTCATCAAGCAAATCCTCATTAAGAGAAGAGTCCACAGGGATGGATTGTGCATCAAGAAAATTTGCTAAGACTTGTCCCTTCACCGCTATGGAATGTGATATCAAAAGCACATCGCCATCTTGCCAAATGACTTAACGCTATCTCTTGTCATCAAGTACTGGATCGATCCTTGAGATGAGGGTAATCTTGTGAGATAATATGTAGTGACGAGGCTTTTGGACTATAAAGATAAATGCTAAATAGTACTTCTCTATCAGAGAGTATCTCATTTCTGCTCCAATCAGCCTCCGACTGATATAATAAAGAGCATTCTCTTTGCTTTCTTCATTGTGTTGTGCCAATAATGCTCCAAGGGACTCTTTAATGCAGCTATGTATAGAATGAGGGGCTTCCCAGGAGTAGGCACTACAAGGATTGGTGGATTTAATATGTAGCTTCTAATGCTATTGAAGGCTTCTTGACACTCATTATCCCACTTGAATGGAACGTCCTTCTTCATTAATCTTGCAAACGGTTGACAATATTCTGATATGGTTGATATAAATCGACAGATGAATGCGAGCTGTCCTTATAAAGACCGGAGCTGACACAAACTTTTCGGTGGAGGCATCTCTACGATTTCCTTGATTTTAGTAGGATCAATTTCAATACCTCTATTACATACAATGTACCCCAGGAATTTTCCAAATGATACCCCGAATGCACATTTTAGAGGATTCATTTTGAGATCATATTTTTTGATTCTCTCTAGTACAATTCTCAAGTCTTCAAAGTGGTTTCCATGGTTTAAGCTCTTCACTACCAAATCATCGACATAAAATTCCACCCTTTGATGAACCAACTCATCAAAAATACGCATCATGGCTCTTTGGTATGTAGCTCCAACATTTTTCAGGCCAAAGGGCATGACCGTGTAATAATAGATGCCAATAGGTGTTCTGAACGATGTATATTTTTTATCTTCAGGTGCCATTTTGATTTGGTTGTATCCCGACAATCCATCCATGAATAAGAACATATCATAGTTGGAAGTGTTGTCCACCAATAGTTCTTAAATTGGAAGCAAAAAGTCATCTTTTGGGCACGCCTTATTTAGGTCCCGGAAGTCAATGTAGAGATGAATTTGGCCGTTCTTCTTTCTAACTGGAACAATGTTAGCTATCCAATCTGCATACTTCTCCTCTCAGATGAAGCCTGCTTTGATCAATTTCTTAGTTTCTGCGATTACCTGTTCTTCAATCTCCAATCTCATTCTCTTAGAAGCTTGCTTAGCAAGCATCGCATCTGATTTAATAACTAGTTTTTGAACTGCAACCTCAGGGGATAAGCCCATAATTTCAGAATATATCTAGGAAAAGCAATCCAAATTCAAAGTAGCATTTTTAACTCTTTCAACTTTCTCATCGTGAAGTGGCACGAAAAGTTGGATGGGATCATCCTCGCCTCCTAGGTTGATTTCTTTGAGTTCATCCATAGTAGCTATTTGTTCATCATCTTTAAGTTCTTTAGGTGCAGGCTTAACCTCTACTTCTTCATCATTTTTAAGAAGAATTTCATGGAAATCATCTTCTTCGTCACTATTAATCTCAATCTCAGCTTCTATTATATTATAACAGGCTCTATTTTGATAAAATTTATGGATGAACCCAAGACCTTTGGTGATAAACTTATGACTTCTTCGTGATGCCTGAGGACTTCTTTGGCTCCACATCTTGTTAAAGATTTGAGTCCTATGTTTAGTAGTTCCAATATGAATTCCAAGCTTATGCATCATTCTTCACAACTTCTGCGGATAGTATATTGGCATTCTTGTTGGCACTACCTCATCATAATTTTCATGTTGAGTAGGCTTTTTAAAATCTTGAGGCCGAGACTCTTTAGATTTGTAAAATAGAGTTCATGTTCCGACACTCTCACTCAATGGCGGCACATAGAATGTTATCAATTCTTCAATATTATGAACTTATAGTGGACTGATTTCTTTGAAGCACTGTTGAGGGATGAGTAATTTTGAGTGAGTCATCGACTGCCAAGTGAGCTATCCTCTTTGATGCAACCATCTGAACTCTATTTCCATAAGTAGATTCAAAATCATAGTCTGAATTAGAATCACTTATTTCATACTCTACTTTTCTTGAGAGCTTCTAGATTCCCTTAGGTTTGATAAGAATATCTTCTTCTTCTTCTGTGTCACTCCCCAAATAAAGAACTAATTTTCCCAACTTAGGTGCACAATCAAGTGCTTTAGAGAGAGTCTGCATTGCCTTCTTTCTTCCCCTTTGCTTCTGCTGTTTCACTTTGTGAAATTACTTTTTAGTTCCTGAAGTGGATGCTACCGCTTCAAGAGGCTCTACTAGCTTAGGCTCTTTGAGGATGAAATATTTTGCATCTTCATAGATCTTTGCTTCATTGATGGAGAATGGTTGTAGGTTACCGGGAATTCTAAATTCTTCTCCATCTTTCAGATACTTCATACATTGATGCATAGTTGATGGGATCATATACTCATGCACACCGCCCAAGAGAGCTCTAAATGATGTATCAACATTGATTACATGAAACTTGGCTTCTATATATAAATCCTTGAACTTGAGTGGGAGAATAAAAGAACCCAGAGTTTTCTGCCCTTTTTCATTGAAGCCATGAACCATCAACTTATCTCTCCCAAGATGTTGGATATTAAGTGATAATCCTCTTAATACCTTTAGACTCATAAGATTGATAGAAGAACCTGGATCAATCAATATTTGGTTGATCGAGATACCATCACTCTCAGTAACATAGAGGATGTGATCCATTCCCAACATAAGATTTCTTCAAAAATGTGATTAGGAGATCTTGAGTTTGCAATGCTTCATCATGCATTTTTCAAAGTAAGTTTCATAACTCTCCGAATTTTTGAGAGCCTGTATCAAAGTTTCTCGGAGGTCTTTTGACCTCAAGAAAGCCTCGTACATACTTAATTGTGCAAGAATCTTTCTTAAGTGTGACATAATATTATAATATATCTTCTCGCTTGATTTAGGCTTTATCCTTGGGTTTCTGGGAATGATATCTTTGTTGACTTCAATTTATTTGCCTTTGTCTTTATTTGCATTTTCCTTCTTTGATGAAGGTGGTAAGAATTTACCACTTCTCAACTAAACTTGAATAACTTTGTTTCGCTTAGATTCTTCTGAAGAGGTAGTTTCTTCAAATTCCCTTCTTATTCTGGAAGATTGGCCAAAAGGGCTAGACTCATTTTTCAACGTCATATATTTCATACGTGATGATATCGATGAGTCTGACTCTTCTCCGTCAGGAAAATATAGATCTTCATCTAAACTGTTATTGTCTTGTTGAGTCATTAAACAAAATTCAGACATTAGCTCCTCAGGCTTTTCTTGCTTTCTTGATAAAAATTTTGATAGGTTGGTCGAGTTTGTCTGACTACCTCTTGTCGTCTCGGAGTAACCGATGTTGAAGAATATCTGACATCATGCAGATGATTCGATATGTCTCTACTAGACAAGACTCACCATTATCTTCTTCATCTGATTCAACAATACGAAGTTTAGGCATGAAGTTTGCAAGCATAAATGGCTGTCTTGTTGGCTGGTGATACTCCTCTAGATTGTTAATGATCTTTTGAGTTGCAGTTCACTTCTTGATCTTCCTTTTCTTAGCCAGCTTCTTTGATTTATGAGGCATTTAGTAGACCGCTTCTCATGTCGTGATGAAGTAGCCTTATCGAATGCCGAGAAGCCCAAATACTTGGTTTAGGCATCTCTCTTAAGACTAATATAGGTTCAAGTGGTGATTTTCAATTAACACTAGGGATGTCTTTTAGTGCCAAAGATCTTCATCTTTTGGAGACTACTATTTGCCATTCTTCATGAATGATTTCTCATTCTTTGTCTTTGCTGGATGATACAAAAGAGGATGTAATCATCCTTGTAGACTCTCTTTTTGGGTTGACTAGAACACTATCGGATAGTGTAAATTTACCTCACCCTTTTCTAGCCAATCTTTGAAGACATAACAATCGAATAGGATGAATCATCGATGATAGGGATAGTAGTTTGGATTATTGACTTGAGCCTTCTGAGCCTTTTAATTTCTAACTAATCGGCTTTGACTGCTTGCCAAAATAATTTAGCCACACTGTCCCTTCTAAAAGAATATTCTTTGTTTATCTTTTCCTTGAGAGATGGCTGCATTCGCTCATCATCTCTTATCGCTTATTTTGGACGCTCCCCACCACTTGAAAAGAGATTTGTCATTGCCTCTATAAATTTTGGATTAGATTAGAATGGCTTCTTATCATCATTATATATCATGCTTTTCTTTATCCACATTATATATCACTTACTTTTTTCCATTTGACCTATAGGAAGCGGCATGAATTTCATTTCTTCTTGAGTCTGAAGGTTTGTTTTTCTTTACTTTATCTGCATAGACTTAGGTTCAACTTTTCAATTTAGCCACCCTATCGCAAGTCCTAATATGCAATCGACGCCATGAATAAAAAATGGTGCCATTTTATCATCCATATTGCCCATTAGCAATTGGATCGGATATTTTTCTTCTTCCAATTGTTGCTCGCACTTCATACTTAGGTTGCGTCAATGACTTATGAATTTTGTCACTGACTCATCTTTCCTCCTTTTCAGTAAGGCAAGGTCAGCGATTGTGATTTTCTCGGTTGTACTAGTGAACCTCTTCACAAATATGGTCTCCAATTCAGCAAATATTTTAATTGAATCATTTGATAATTCTGCATACCATTTGAAAGCAGCTGAGGTCAGGCTACTAATGAATTGATGGAAAGGCAGTGCATCGTTCCCTCTTATGTTACCACAAGTAGCTTTAAATTGGGCTAGATATTGCTTTGGATTACCAAGCCCGCAGAAAGTATTGAATTTCAACACTGAGTAACCTTTCGGGTATGACACTTGGTCATATTCAGCTAAGTAAGGGCGACCTTACTCACTAGCTTTTCAGCCTGCTATGATGCTATGACTGCTTTTATTTTTCATTGATTATTGTTTCTAGCTGAGTAGCTGTTACAATTCCTGGTGTGCTAGCCATATTTTGAATTGTCGGCTGGAGAGGTGTTTGGTTAACTTCATTCCTTGCTTCATGCATAGCGTGTACTGTAGGAGTTTGAGGTATCACAATGGCTGGTGGTATAGAAGTTGCATTGTTAAGTGGTTAGTAAACAAAAAGTCGCACTTGATGTGATATTCTTCTACAACATCTCCATCATGATGTTCATTTGTACCATCATATCATTCATTTTGATACCCAGTTGTGCAATCTCTTTGTCTTTGACCTCCATTTGATGCTGCATTTCTCTTTGTTCTCTAGCTAGCACCATGGCGTCAATTTATACATGCTCTTCCTCTTCTTATATTTCTTGTTGCTATTCTGCTCCTTGCTCATTTTCAGGGAGAAAACTTGACTGCCCTTCTTCTTGTGTATTTATAGAGACAGCTGTTGCTGGGACTCTACGACGACGTTGATTATGAAAGCGTGTATCAGGCTGAACATTTTCTGGCTCAACCATATAGACAGCTTCAACACCCATGAAAATTTTCTCATTCTAGTCTTCTTCATCTTCATCTTCAGCAAAGATCGAAGATCTATCCTCTATTTGCTTCTGTGAGACTCTTCTTTGTAAGCGTCAAATTTAGGTTCAGATTCCCTGGATTTGTGTCGATGGTGTGTGAGTTCATCTATATCTCGACCATAGACAACTTCCACTTCCATAGAATCTTCTTCATTATTTTCTTCTTACACACGAATTTTCGATCGACATTTCCAATGGATCTCTGGTTCAATGTGTGGAACAACCACTTCTTCTATTAAAGGAATGCGATCAACGTCAACCTTCTCTTGTAGAGGTGAAATTGATCGATGATGGGATCCCTAGAATTCTCGTGGTGTCGACCATCATATCTTTCATCGTGATATCCCTTCTTTTGGGTATCCACCTCTGATGAGTTGATTTTGAGGCAGATTTTTGAGTATATGTATTAGATGTCACACCTCTTATATTACTCAAAGTTTCATTACGGGGCCTTGGCCTCCATATTTGCTTATCCTTTCGCCAGGACCTTTTGGAAGCAGATTATTGGACACGAGATCCAAGTGTCACACTCTGATGCTCACCATGCTGCGTCGGGCTTGCTAGAAGAGATGGAAACTTTCTTGGTGGAGCTTGATTTTCCATCACCCACCAAATCTTCTTTTCATTAGGCCTTTGTTCTTAGCTACTTTGAGAACTTTATATATCATGGCGAGTGTTTGTGTCTCCTCGTGGTGGTGGAGCGTGGTTTGGTTCGAATGATTGCATTTGCCAAGAGCTATTCTTTTACCCACTTTAAATTGTCAAAGTTATGTGGGTAGAATACGCTCGTGGCAAGATCGCTTATTCACTAGGTCATTCAAAGAGGATTTGCTGAGCCCTCAGCTTAGCGTTTCTCCTTCTTCTCTGTCTTTTGGTTAATTTTCTTCCTGATGAGGAAGCTTCATGATCATGCTTTCTGGGTATAAAATGTTCAGTCGGTGCATCAGCTGTACCATGAGGAATTAAAGACACAGTTTGTCCCTTGATGATTCTTTTCATCACGAGAGCTTCAGATTGACCTAGCCTTCTAAAAACTAAAGTTCTTTATTGGGAGAACTCCTTGACAGCGATTGGCTGTTGAACTGGTTGGCGCACATGGCTAGTAGGAGTTTCAATAACTTGAGGCCTTCTAGCATGACCTCGAACGAATGTACCATGAGTGGGTACTTTAGGAGTTGTAGCTACGATAATTGGGAAATTCAAGCTACCAAATTGAATGGTAGACATCACCGGTTGATATTTGCATGGCGATGTTATTACCACTTAAATGAAAGGAGTGTGTAGATTCATTTTGTAAAAGTGAAAGATGGGGATTAGTAATTAACAATTATTATTTCACCCCATACTTTCAAGATATATACAGAAAGCAAAATAATGGTGTAATAAAGATAAATTCTAATGAATAATTCATTCTACATAGTCTCATATTGAATTTATTACACACTTAAATCATCATTTTAGTTTTGAATTTTCAAAAATTTTATTGTACTATAGCACATATATGACTAGCCAAAGATGGAAAGAGAATCTTGTCCCCAGCGGAGTCGCCAAAAATCTGTGGGCTCTAAAAATTCGCCACCGACCTCTCGACAAATTATTGAATTTGAAGAGAGTGATGATTTAAATTTTCTGTGTAATTTTTAGAAGGCAAATGTGATAATAGATAAGACACTACCCAAAGATTTTTCCCTCATTTGGTGAGGACTTTAGATATGGTTCTAGGTTTCCTATAGGCACAAGCCCCTATAGTTAATTACCCCTCCCAATAAGTGAGAGAGAACTTTCAATTAAGGCTATTCATTTGGTCGCTAAATGCATAGCGTATAGTAGCATCATGTAGAGTTTTAGAATTTAAGATATGAAATTCATCATTTTATCTTAAATTAGATGGTTGGGGGAATGATGACATGCCCGATCTAGATCCCATGGATCCGTCATCCCGGGAAGTCACGATCCCTAGTTTACTTAGTCAGAGGAGGTAGTTAACCCAACTCGATAAGGGATCCTCAAGAACACATGTTACGCCCAAGAAATCTTAGAGGGGTGGTGTTTGTCAAGGAGACAATTAAGTCTACCTTAACCGTGAGGATGTTTGTCCTATCAAGTATACCCTATGATTCACAACTCAAAGGGCGGAGCATCATATATAGGTTACACGTATCATAATATAATGGGAGGCCAAACCGCCGATCGAGGACTCGTCGTAACGACTTCATTTGGAGCTTATTGGCCAAGCCATGTAGTGAGGACAGAACTTACTAATAGAGATTGAGAGTGAACATAAGTAACACTTGATTTAACATTTTTTTTTGAGCGAAGAGTTTTCTAAGTCACAAAATTGTGGGTGGATGAGTTTAATTTAAGTTTTTAATGATATAATTTCATTTAAGCAGTTTGAGATTGATATTTGATTTGAGTTAAAAAAATTAATTAATTTGAATATGTTTAAGAGCTTTAGATCTCAACTCGACTACAATGAGGATTAGATCTACTATCACATGACAAATTAGCTCGATATTTCAGATTTGAAACTCTTATTATAAGTTTTAGGTTTTGTTAACCCGACCCAGCCCTAAGACTAAACCGAAGCAACCCACAAGATCCTCGACACTTAAATTTAAGCATTCAAAGATATTCAGTCGGTATACTTAAGACTTTATAGTGTTTATTTTGAATTATGAGATTGATTTCAAATTTTCATTTAATTCCAACTTTCAGCCCTTTGATATTAAAATTTGCACTTGAAATCTCATGTCCGAGCACATGTAGTATTTATATGATAATTTCACTTAATTATTTTATTAATTTTGAAAATCATAATTAGAATGAAATTCTTTTTGAAGGAAAGCTCCTTCATTGAAAGATTTAGTTTTCATTTTGTATAAGGAGTTACTGATCCTGGCTAAGACATTTTGATTTAGATTGTAGTTTAAAATATTACTGCACTTAGTTTACTTGTTGAGTTTTGTAATTCTCCCAACTTGATTATGTTCAATTTATATCACTTTGATAAGTTACGATTTTGTTTATTGCTTTAGCTACTTATGCTTATTAGCAAGATAAGTAATTTCCATATTTGATAAAGTTATTAAACCCAATTTGGATTCATCCTAGACTTTAAGTTTATTGTAAGTTATGAGTTTAGACTAGTCTCCCCAAATTCAATTAAAGCTTGTTTAATTTTGAGGATTTGCAAGAAAAGAGAACTCACTAATCGCTTTAATTTAAGCAAGAGAATTACAACTAAAGTTTGTGAGTTTAATATTCTCCCAAAGTTTGTGAGTTTAATATTACTCCCAAATTTCACTTAGATTTTAAATGAATGTTCTATTCTTTCCAAAATTTTCTTTAAAGGCTCCCCCATTTTTTTCTTGTTTGACGCTTTTAGTTTTAAATTAGCTGTGGGTTTCCTTACTTAGCGTTCTTAAGTCAGTTCATTTTACTCATCCATTTTTTTTAAATCAAAAGATTTGATGAAATTTTGGCGTCTATCAAGGCCATCTCCATGTAGAGGGGGCTTACTCTAGATGTCTTGTTTGTGAAAGTGTCATGACACCACAACCAATTTCATTCACGTGCTCGATGAGCGATGAGGTCTTCAAACCTGAAAGAATACATACAATACAATATATATTCATCCCTCCTTCTTCTTTTTTTTTCTAAGTCTAAAAATCAGACAAAATTTGACAAAGATTTTGCATGAACATCTAACAGATGTGGCTTACTGATGCCTTGTTGAGAACGAGCGGTTCTTTGACACCACAGATTTTATCTCGTCACCGTGAGCACAACGAGATCTTCAAACCTACAAAGAAACATCATATATATATATATATATATATATATATATATATATATATATATATATATATATATATATATATATATATATATATATATATATATATATCCACATTCACAGACACATATTTTTTATTTTTTCTATCAGAATGTCGACAAAAGGAACATTAATTATCCAATTGAATGTAGCGCGAGTGCAAAAACCAAAAGAAGAATTCACTTGTTGACGATATTTTTCCCTTTTGCGTCGAAAATGGAGTTGAGAATGCGAATCGAAATCGAAGAATTTATGTTGACGATGTTCTTCCTGGACAACAAAATGGAAGAAAGTGAGCGACGAAATCGAAGAATTGCTTGTTGATGATGTCTTCCCTCGATCATGGAAGGGAAAAAAAAAAGTGAGGTTTAGAGATGACAGCCGGAGACAGCGAGGGAGCAGCGGAGCAGCCCGTGCAGCGAGCCGGCAGCGTGCTTTGCGGGAGACGGATGCGGTTTCATGGCGGGCTGGTGCGTGTTGGGTCGGCGGCGTGCTTTGCGGGAGACGGATGCGGGCCGGAGTGGCACAGCAGAACGCGTGCAGCGCGGGACGCGCGCCTGCGTGCCAGGGGCACAGGCTCGTGCGGCGCGGAGCGGTGGGTTGCGGGCCGGGCTGCGGAAGCAGGTTGCGGGATGGCAGCGGGCCGCGTAGCGGGTGCAATGGCGGTGGGATGGACGCAGAGCGGGCCGGAGGCGGGACGTCCCGTATGTGCTGGGCTGCGGGAGACGCGCCGGCGGGCCGGCAGGCGGAATCACGTGGATGGGGTTGCGCGGAGTGGCGATTTTGAGCCGCGGAGTGGTTTCGCGCCGACGGGACGGACTGCGGTGTGATTTTGCGTGACAGCGCGGAGGGCTGGCCGACCGTGAGATGCACCAGAATAGTGAAAATCCACAGAGGAGAGGATTACCTGTGTGTAGGAGTTTTTCTGAACGTGGGAATACAAGAATGGGGAGGGAGTAGTTTTTTTCTTTCCATTGGGAGATGAAAAAAATCTCATTTTCATTTATTTTTAAACTTTATTACTGAATAAGAAAGTACATACAATTTTAGAATAAAAAAATGAGTTACTGGGATTGAGATAGTATAATAAGTTTAATGAAAGAAGAAATAGATAGTTTAGATGTAAAAATCTTTTTTAATTTCCGGCCAAACCGAAAATAAGGGGGAATGGTTGAGCATGGGGGAGGGTAATTTAGGGATATTAAATAAATTTTAAATTGATTAAATAGTTTAAAGTGAATTTCACGCTAAATGCACATAATTAATATATATCAATTGAAGGTAATTTGACGTCAACGAATGAACCGTTTACAATCGGAGAATCGCTTGGTAAAATTGAGTCTCTCAAAATGCATCCGCTGATCACTCAACATTCATGCAAACTTGACTGAAATAATTTTATTTTGATATATTTTACGTTTAAAGCCAATGATGTAATCAATGAACGGAGATTGTTTGGCTTACGCCGTCCTCGATTGAATGTGCAAAGCATATGACTCGGCTGATCACCGCTTACATGCAATATTTATATCGACTAATGTTAACACAATGACAAAGTCGCTTATCAATCGGAGGTCATTTGAGTTGATTTCAACGTTTGCCAATTGCGATTTGTCACTTCAAATCATTCAACATTTGCATAAACTCATAATTGAGCATGGACAATCTCATTTGATAGATTTCGATGTTTAATGACATAATCAATTTCATAAGCATATTTATGCCTCTAACGCCAATATGTGCATACGTGACGACCGAGCTGATCGCTTGATCATTAAGTTGTGCAATATTTATATCCTAACCAATTTTGATGTTCTAAACATGACGACAAAGTCTGTTCATCGATATGAGGTCACTTCAACCAATTTCAGAGAAGTCCAGTGTATTTCAACCGATTTGCGCCGCAACATCGATTATTTGACATTGCATGACTCATCCAATTTGCAATAAAGATAATTTGATATTTTTCGATATTTTGAAGCTAACGACGTGATCCATTTCATGAACGGAGGTCGTATAATCATCGCCGACTTCAACTATACAGATTGATACTTGATAGCTTTAATCAATTGCTCGTTAGATTTTGTAATATTTATATTCTGATCAATTTCAATGTTTTGAACTCAACGACAAAGTAGTTCGTTGATCGGAGGTCGTTTCGACCATTTTCAGTGACATCAAGTGTATTTTGAGCCTCGATTTGCGCACTGTCGCTTCTGAAGTCCGTTGAATTAGACCTGTGGGCTTGACTCGACTTATGACACGTATGTGGAGGTCAATAGCACATCAGGGAAATTTCATAGGCAAGCCATGCGGCGCAACGGGTAAGCCTTGTATGCGCTCTTCGTAGCATAGAAAGAGAAAATTTATGATTTTTCTTGTGCATGTAAGCTATACATACTATTTGTAGCAGAAAAAAGATTTAGGGTTTACACCACATGCTCTTTGTAGAAGCGCGTTAGTCGCACTCTATGCGACGACGTCGAGACTCAAAAATCAAAGTGGTAGAGGACTTAAACATGATTAATTAGACTTAAATTGAACCTAGATTAAATTTGAATTGAATATTAAATGAAAATTTAAATCTAAAATATAAGTACTTTAAGTCTAAAAATTAAAGCAAAATTGCTAAATTCAAAATTAAAGTACTTACCAAAAGACCTCGCGATTTAAAAGAATCCTCTCGCAAACCACAAGCAGAGTTGCCTCATGCCTAGAACCCTTAGAATACTTAGAAGAATTGAATAGATTGGAATGGAATAAACTAAATAAATCTCTCTATTTATAGCTGATGAATGATACATTGTCGGATCCATTAAATAATATTTAAAGCATATGAAAATAATAATTGTCGCCCATGAGTATATTTAAAGCATATGAAAATAATAATTTCCTCCCACGAGCATATTTAAAGCATATGAAAACAAAAATAGCCACCCTTGAGTAATATACAATTACAGGATGATGTTTGATGGATAAACCAAACATTAAAACCAATGAATTACTTATGTGTGCATGCAAATGAAAGGCGATCATTTTGAATATTCAAGAGGTGGCTTTATATGCCATTGGGTGGTTAACATTTGCACAAATTTGTGAATCCTTGAATAATTATGGGATTTAGAATTTTTTAATTAAATCATGGCCTTGAGATTTGTGTAAATTCCTTAAAGGCTAAGAGGTAATCAAGTATAATCATGGTGATTTACTTATGCGAATCTCAAAGTAACTTAAAAATTCAATTAATGATCATATATTATTAATTCTTAAGCCAGAGCTTGAAAAATAGCAAAGAGTCATTCATTATGGAATTTCAAAAAAAAAATAAGAAGTTGATAGCTCCTACCAAAGTAAAATGATTGATTGTTCTCAATTACTCTGCTAATAAAGAGTTTATAAGTTTAGATACAATTCAAATAAATATAATTTAATTAAGAATTAAAGTGAAGTTGACTTAGATTACCTATTATTAAAAGTGTGAAGACATATTATACAGTTATACTACAATTTGTATAATCATATAATATAAATACACCAAAGCTCATGCAATTAAGTCAATACCACCTGCATGGGCTCCTACATAGTATAAGTGCTTAAACTTAGTGTCTAAGGATGCTATGCTAGTTGATTCCCGGTTGGGTCTACGGACTAGGTCCCGGTTAACAAAACTTAATGATGTTATTATAGCTTTCATCACTTAAGAAAATCTCTAGTTAATTGCCATATGACGGTAATGACTATTTTTTATTTACCCCAATGATGACTGAGTTTATTGAAGATATCAACATGAGTGGTCATTACTATCAAAATATTCAAGATATTTATATTCAATAATTTCAAATTCAAAAATTTTAAAATATAGATCTAGATCTGATCCTCTATTACTAAATTAATAGAGTCGACATGATCTAAAATAATAAACCAAATGGTTAAGCATACTTATTTATCCCGATGATGGTTATGTTGAATGAAGATTATAACCAAAGGGGAAACCACTATCCAAATGCATTTACAATTTCGAATTAATTTAATTTAAAATAAAATTCTAATATGCTATTAAGTTATAAATGCTTAAATGAAACTCATAATGTAAACTACACTCAACCCACCTTCCACAATTATTTCTTGAAGGTGGCAAATTAAGAAAACTCTAGCTCACAAAGAAGCCAATATCAAGTCAAGTGTATTTATATGCTCACTCTTAATTAATCTCATGCCAGTAAGGATGTGGTACATGTCCTATATCTGCATGATTTGACCAGTAAGTTTCACATATGATGCTTAGACTAGTCCTCGATGTGACTACTAAATGTCATCATTATATTAAGGTCATTATACTGCATGTTTCAGCCTTTGAGATGTGAATCATGGTGCACTGATAGAGCAAAACCATTCCGTCAACCAAAGGTGGACTCAAACTTGTCTCCTACAAACACCAAGAAAGATTTGGATGTTGCATCCCATGGTCAGGATCCTGATTCGTCTACTACCTAATTTAGGGCCACGACATCCAGGATGACAATCATGTGATGATACTGCCTCATCATTCATTCAACCATCCACTTTAAGTTAATATGATGAATTTCATAATCTTAAATTTTAAACTTCGCATGCTACTACTATATGCTAAGAAATTAGTGATCTAACGACTAGCTTTAATCAAAAGTTCTCTCTGAGCATTGAGAGGATTAATTAAAAAGCTTGCTTAGAAACCTGAACAAGATCTAAAGTCCTACAAATGAGGGTGAAATCTCTTTTTATCTACCATTTCATTTGTCTTCTAAAGATTTGACCCACATAAATCAAACTCTCTTAGAGGTTGGTTGAAGCCCACAGATTTTAACAACTCATGGTTTTGTTAACTTGACCACACGATCCAACCGAATCAACCATATCATCTTCAAATACTGGATTCATGCATTCAGCTTAGTGTCGGTGCTCACACAGATATATAGACTTAATTGCATGAGTTTTGGTCTGTTTACATGATTATGCAAATTGTAGTATAACTGCATATTATGTCTTCACACTTTCAATAATAGGTAATCTAGGTCAACTTCACTTTAATTCTTAATTTAATTCTATTTCTTTTGAACTGTATCTAAATCAACTTATAAACTCTTTATAAGATTATCGATATCACATTAGCAGAGAGATTGAAAACAATCAATCATTTTACTTTGGTAGGAGCTGTCAACTTCTTATTTTTTTTTGAAATTCTATTGGAAGGACTCTTGCTATTTTTCAACCTCGAAGCTTAAGGATTTTAATATATGACCTTTAACTGAATTTTTAAGTTACTTCGAGATTCACATAAGCAAATCAATAATGATTATACTTGATTATCTCTTACCCTTTAAAGAATTTACGTAAATCTCAAGGCCATATGATTTAATTGAGAATAGTTTCTAAATCCATGTAATCCCCATAATTATTCAGGGATTCACAAATTTGTTTAAATGTTAACCACCCAATGACATATTAAGCCATCTTTAAATATTCAAAATGACCGTCTTTCCTTAACATGCGCACATGGGTGATTCATTGGTTTTAGTGTTTGGTTTATCCATCAAACAACATCTTGTATTTGTATATTACTCAAGGGCGGTGATTTTTGTTTCCATGTGCTTTAAATATACTCGAGGACAGCAATTATTATTTTCATATACTTTAAATATTATTTAATGGATCCCACAATGTATCATTTCTCAGCTATAAATAGAAAGATTTATTTAGTTCATTTCATTCCAATCTATTCAATTCCTCTAAGTATTCTAAGAGTTCTAGGCACAAGACAAATCTACTTGTAGTTTGGGAGGATTCTTTAAATCTCTTTGGTAAGTAATTTTAATTTTGAATTTAGCAATTTTGCTTTAATTTTTAGACTTAAAGTACTTATATTTTTTTAAATTTTAATTTAATATTCAATTCAAATTTAATTTAGGTTCAATTTAAGTCTAATTAATTATGTTTAAGTTTTATGTTAGTTTGAATTTCGTTGACGTCGTCCTCACAGTTGCATCTGAGTTTACCGCTCATCGCTATAAAGAAACATATGAGTGATAAAAAACTAAATCTTTTTTTTTCCCTACCACGCTACAAAGAGCAAGTATAAGTTACATGCACGAGATAGATCATATAATTTCTCTTGCTGCGCTACAAAGAGCACATACAGGGCTTACCCATTGCGCTGCATGAGTTGCCTATGAATTTTCTCCACCGTGCTACAAATAGCACATACAGGTTCTGCTCGTCCATACCGGATTTTGAAGGTTTTGAGTTACATATTTTTATACCTTCACGTTGGTGTTAAGGACGATGATGAATTTGTGTATTTTGATGAGATTAGCACTCAAAATAATTCCTTTCTTTTGCTGTTTTTTTATTTTTTTTTACTGTTAGTTTTCTTTTGTGTGAGAGAAAGACTATAGGGGGAGGAGTTTTGAAAGAGATAGAGAGAAGGGATGGTGGCTTGGGTGGAGAGCGAAATAGATTTTATTTTCTGTTTGAGGGTTATGGCAGTGGAGTTGACTATTTTGAGTGGTGTGGCAGCTAAGATATTATAGCCTTGAGTGTTATGGATTGGTGAGATCTAGAATATTTTCAGATCAGAGTGGAGAAAGAGACAAGCGACCAACCACAATTCAGCTAAGGCAGAGAAATAGATATTATTTCAGTTGAGATTTCAGAAGGAGAAATATGGGAAATGGGGTTTGGTGGCGAGTTGAGTTAGCTGTCGTGAGTGGTAAAGGAGGTGCTGGAAGATGGGAGAGGGGCTTGGCTGCGGTCAGAACTCACTAGCGTAAAGGTGTGGCGGAGAACTAGAGAAGAGCGGCAGCTTGCTCGAAGGATCCACCAACAACCGAGAAGTGCGACGATGAGAAAGAGAGTGACAGAGGGATTGAGCTGTTGCTAGCGCATTCGAACACAACTGTGGCCAGTTCAATTCTCTCGGGCTGTTGTCAGGGGAAGGTGAGCAGGAAATTTTTTTTTTTTTTTAAGAGGGTTGCGAGTTTGGTTCGGTTTTTAGAGAAGGCCGAGAGAGCAGATTCAAGAAAAAAAATGGAGAGAGAGAGAGAGATGTAGAAGAAATTTTTTTTATTACGTGAACGAAGAGGCTTGAGTAGTTTATTTTCATGCTTCTTCATTTTATTATATTTTAATACAATTCTGGACAACCTTAACGTGAGAAGAGATGGGGGAGGTATGATATGGAAGTTTGCTATTTGTTATTTGTGGAGGTGGTAATATGAAGAAAAGAAAACTTAAAGCTGGATACATAAGCTGGATACATATATTATAATAACTTAATATGATATTATTTATGTATATGAAAGAGTTGAATAGAAAAGACGAAAAAGTTTTTTTTTTTTTTTTTTTAAATGGACAAACAACAAAATTTAATTTTAGTTTAATATTTTCTTTTCTTTTTTCATTTTTAACCTGAACAGAGTAGTACATATAATTTTAATGATGATATTTAATTTAAAATGAATCAATTAGATAAAGATGAAATTAAATGAAATAAAATGAAATGAAATTAGATTAAGTTTTGTACGGTGATATTTAGATATATATATATATATATATATATATATATATATATATATATAATTAACAAATAACTTCATTTTAAATTTTAAATAGTACTTAATTTAATTTTAAATTAGAAGATATGATCTACATATTCTTTATCACTTTTGAATTTCTCATCGATGATAAATATCGAATTCATGTCATTAACTCATGGGCAAGTAAATACTTCAATACTTCATACATATTATTCTATACAATCGCTAGAGTAATATTATCATTATTATTTACCTTTTTTTTGGTGATTTTAATAATTTGAATTAATTTACAATTTTTTTGTTTTTGAGTAAATGATATTTGAGCAAATTTAAAAGTACTCAAGTTATCCTTAACTCGATTCGTATAATATCTCGTTTATAGCTCATTGATTTGTCATATTTACTTAATTTGAGTCGTGGAATAAATACAGGGTTAACAATATTATATATGTCTAAAGAGTTATGATAATACTTCAAATTTTTTGAATTCTTTGAACCACATGCAACATGCTTTAACGAGCACCTTCTTCCATGAAATATAAGGAGCATCAAATTTGCTCCTTATTATGTATCTAATTTCGAGTATGGCTTCTCTAGAAGGATTGAACCTCAAAAACATAGTTAAGATGATTAACACCATAAAATTTTAAAATTGAAAGTTGAAAGATAAACTTACATGTCACCCTCTAGCTCAATAAAAGTGTGTGCCATTGATGGCTCAATAGGAGGCGTAGAGAGATTGGTCTGATCTGGATGTGTATGATGAAACTTGTGCTCCATATGACCTGTGTGCACTTGATATGAGTAAAATGGTGTAGTATTAATAGGCTCAGAAGAGTGGTAGGCATGTGTACTAGCAAATCCAGAAGTCTGAGGTGGCGATATCAAAATGGATGTCATGGTGGTAGCTTGAAGACTGGGTCGGGACATAGTCTTCTTCTTCTTCCTTTAGAAGAGACTCGTAATTTATCATCCAGAAATATCATCACCACCACCTGATGCATGCCACAAAAAAAATATAATGGTTTGATTTGTCAGAAATAAAGCTAAATAATAAATCGAAGTATGTAAAAGACGGTATGCAATAATGTGCAACTAAAGTATGTAAGAACAATATTTTAAAAAATAGGGCATAAATACAATATCTAGAAAAACAAGGAGCAAGTACAATATCTAAAAAATAGTGCACAACTAATGTACCTAAAAGAATAGTATGTATGAAAAGTTTAAAAAAAGTGTGTAAGTATAGTATATGTTATCAAATAATGTATAACTAAAATATGTAAAAAGACAAATGTAACTTCAGACTCTTACTTCTAATGCATATGTTTAAAAAGACAATGTGCATATAATTATTAAATGAAAGGATATGGTACCTTTATCGCATATGTTACATATTTTACTTCGATGAATTATTAGAAGTTGAATTTATAGTGTTCTATTCGTCATCATCCTCGATGTTCTCGTTAGACTAAATAATGTCCTCATAAGCAACGTTAGTATCAATCAAGCTTACTACTAGGTCAATATCATCAATTGAAATTTCAAAATCTATCATCTCATCCTCTTGATGAGCAAGTTCAATAGTATTTTGAACTTCCACTCTTTCTATGAGTTTGATCTTAATTATCGTTGTCCATTCCATTTTCCCTCTTGCATTTATTAGATATATTAGATAATACACTTGACTAGCTTGATGCACAAGTATAAATGAATCAAACTTAACATATTTTCTAGTCAACTTCACTTTAATGATATCATATGACTTATACTTTCTTATTCCTCTATTACACACAGGATCAAACCATTCACAATTGAGTAGAACGGCATTCTTCACCTTTGATGCCATAAATTTATATTTTTCATCTAGAAAGTTTTAGTTTTAGAAATTTCATTTGGTTGTATGTTCCTTTAATTTATAAATTTTTGAAGAAAAATAATAAAAAGAGAATTCTAACTTATGCTCTATTGTAAGAAAGTAAACATAAAAACAGATGAAACTATTAATAAAGTTGAAGACCTCGAAAGGGCATTTCATTATGTTTTCAAATCAAACTTAAAAGCAAACCAAGCAGAATAATCCGTGAAGATTGATTTCCATTAATTAACTCTTTAGTTTGAAAATTATTTATTTGATTTAAAATAATATTTATTATGTATAAATTTAACTGATATATTTATTATTATATTCCAAGATAATTGAACATTTACTTAAACATTCATCAAGCTAATGAATTTTTCCAACATCTTATATAAGCGAGAAATTGTGATTTATGTCATTATAAATTAAAAGAATTATTTGACTTATACCTTATTTTATATTATTTTTTATTAATCCTATTCATGATAAAAAAAAGATCAAAAAATTCTATCAATAGTCATAGGTATTTTCATAATCGCATGCATAGTTAATAGTTATCAGACACTTATACTTCCAAAAATAAGATATGATGTGCCTAATATGTGTAGGACATGAACACTGATATGCCTCAAATACATATTAGACATGATAGAAAAGTGCTCAATTAAAATAATATTAAAAAATTTAAGAGACACATATATCCTAAATAATTGAATTAATATTATATAAAAATATTTTAAATATAATTTGTTATATTTAAATTATTGTAGATAATTTTGAAAGTTAGAGAATAAGATTTGAGAATAAAAGAATAATCGAGTATATTTATTATAAATAATTAAAATTATAAAAATAATAATTAAAATTTAAAATTTAAAATTGATAATAAATTTTATTTATTAAAATTACTAATATATATAAAGTTATTATTTTAAAATTTATAATTAAATGACTTTTTTATTATTTTATCTATTTAATTTATATATATTATTTTAAATTATTATTATAATGTTATTTTAATATGTATTTTTTTTTTTATATAGAAGTGTTCTATATTTATGTTCTTATATGACTGTGTATTATAGGTGAACAGTTATGTCATCACAAGGTCCTCGTCATCCTAAAAAAACTCTTTAACCCATCATTTCTTGCTGGTTGAGCGAATTCCTGGAGTGTTGATTCTCTCCAGGAGAAATCAGTGGATAAATACGGGTGAGTGATGAACTTTATGGCTATATTATCATCCCTACCCATAAGATGGGTAGGGTGTTGTGATACCCATCAAAAAAAAAAAAAAAGTAGAAAAATGATGTGGCAAGGAATAGCACGAAAACGACTTATCCATAGTCATAGGTATTTTCATAACATGCATAGTTAATAGTTATCATATGCTTATACTTCCAAAAAATAAGATATGATGTGCGTAATATGTGTAGGACATGAACACTAATATGCCTCAAACACATATTAGACATAATAGAAAAGTGCTCAATTAAAATAATATTAAAAAATTTAAGAGATACATATATCTTAAATAATTGAATTAATATTATATAAAAATATTTAAAATATAATTTGTTATATTTAAATTATTATAGAGAATTTTGAAAAATTAAAGAAATATTTGAGAATAAAAGAATAATCAGATATATTTATTATAAATAATTAAAATTATAAAAATAATAATTAAAATTTAAAATTTAAAATTGATAATAAATTTTATTTATTAAAATTACTAATATATATAAAATTATTAATTTAAAATTTATAATTAAATAACTTTTTTATTATTTTATCTATTTAATTTATATATATATTATTTTAATTATTATTATAATATTATTTTAATATGTTTTTTTTTAATATAGAAGTGTTCTATATTTATGTTCTTATATGTCCGTATATTATAGGTGAACAGTCATGACAAGGTCCTCGTCACCCTAAAAAAACTCCTTTTCAAAAAAGACGTTTTCACTTTTCACTCTAATTAAAATAAAAAATTAAAAATATTAATGCTCCTTTTATTAACTTCCTCCGAAGAACGGGCCCTATTAAATATATTATATTTTAATTGTGGTTGAGAAGTATTTATAAATTTTGTTGCCTAGCAAAAAAAAAAAAAAAAAAAAACTAATTACGATAAAATAAAATTTTACGTTTTAACTTTATTAAAAAATTCAGTATACACATAAATAATTGAAAAAAAGAATAAAAAACTTTAAAATTTTACATAAAAAATCCTAAAAAAGAAAAAAGATTATAGGATCTAACCCAGTAAAAACACTCCACTATATATCTGCTTTAAAATACTGATTTTTACTTCCGAAAGTGGGATTAAGATTCTATATGAAATCCGGAATGAGAATTAGAATCGTATTCTGAGCGTCTGGTATGGTTGGTACATGGTTGACTCGGCGATGATAATAAGCGGCGATGGACTGTGATGATGACTTGAACTTTATTTCTCCCACTTTCTCCAAGTTCGCCTTTAGCTCCTCCCTCCTTCCTCCTCCCTCCTCCCTCATGACAAGAATGATGTTTTATTTATAGAATTTTGGGAGAGGTATTTTGATCATTATAGCCAAAATCTCAAAATATTTCATCAGATAGTTTGTATCAATCTATTTGATCATAGATACTGTTTTGGTGATTTGGATTTTGATTTTGATTTCTAATAGATTTTGTTCGTCTCGGCTTCGATTCGATTATAAAGACGTCAAATTTGAAAGTTATTTGATCATCATCGGATTTTGAAGATTTAAATGTAAACTTTATTTTTCTCATTTTGACTATCCGATTTTAACATCATTGAACTCATCTCACTCAGTTATTTAATTTGATTGAATATATATTTAAATTTAAAATTTATGCTTGATTTATAAATTTTAGAAGAATATATCAAATTTAATGTTACTCGAACGTACTGCATACATATAGATAAGTAAATTGCGGCTCACATGAGAAATACGATTATTTATGCAAAAAATCCTGATAGAGAAAAATCATTAGACGTAATTTCTTTTTTTTTTTTTTTTCAGAAAATTGATGATTACGCTCAGCCATTTCATCCACAAGAATGTCATACAAAACTAAGATCAACATAATCCAAAATGATTAAAAATATACAATTGTAAGGTCGAAGAAGAAAAATGAAATCTGCAATAAATGTATCCAATAATGACAAAAAAAAAAAAAAAAGAGCTCAGTGACCAATAAATCCAAGTAAAACATAAATGATAGACTCCGGTCAAGCTACTAATTCAATTATGCAGAAATAATTTCTGACAAATAATTAATTTGATATAATACTGAAAATTCTACTAGTCAAAATACTAATCTTGATATCAAAAATAAGTTGATCCTCAGTTGAAATTAATCAAGATCAAGACTTAAAATATCATCGGAAACTTTGGGATATCAGTTAAATTCCTAAATATTTTCTTACGTTAGTTTTATATCAATCATTTGAGGATCTAACAAGCAAGATCTCATCTACTTTTTTGATTCAAAATAAAATACATCAAATGATCAAAGGAATCATTTTGAGCCGTCCAGATGGAGAGTGGTTCTGAATTTGATGTATTTACGATTCTCCAATCTATAAATAGCCTCATTCTATGGGGAAGCAAGAGAGAGAGAGAGAGCTCAAAACTTGAAAATCCTCCAAGACAATCGTACGGTTGTCACACGGATGTCTTGCCGTCGTCCTGCCATCCTCTTTGTTGCATCATGAGTTTGATCACGGGATCGATCTCATCATCATCTCGCCACTGTTCGTTCATAATTATACCTGTTTTCTGATTTCATTCTCTCATTGTCGCCCTTCATGTACTTTTTGTAATCCCGTTATCGGAAATTTGGTACTCAAACAAATACATATTAGATTCTTCAAGCGTGGTTTCCCTCTTTTCGAGGTTTTTTACATAAAAATTTCTAGAGTTTTCTTTATTCTTTAAATCAATATTGGATTATTTAATTTAAGGCGTAAACTTTCACTCTACCACAACTGGTTTTCTAGCATGCAACACAACTCATATTTTTTTTGTTGTTGGGAATAATGAGGGTCACGCCCAAATTTTATTTCATCTATCTGATTTCAATACATAAAGAGGAATCACAAAAATAAAATTACATCAACTGTGAAACAAGTCGTTTAAGAAGCCTTAAAAAAAAAAAACTGGTAAAGTTGAAACAGATTGCAAATTACCAATAAGCAAAATTAGCAATTAGCTAATAGATTACAAAAACCAGAAAAATCAAATCGAGCTCAGCAAAACCAGCTATCTAAGTATATTTAGAAGACTCTCTCCAGGGAAGCCGACATCACTATTCAAAGCAATAAATCCACGTCGTAGAAGATGATAATAAAAAATTATTGCTACAAGAGCAACTCAAGAAGTATATCATCAGATATATGCTCAGGAACAAAGTCAATCGGTTGAGTCTCAAAAATACTGTTGGTATCACATCATAGCTCCAAAAAATTATTTTAAAATTTCCATATCATGATAGCATCCGATACAATTCTGTAATGCAACTTTGAAGGCAGTTCTGCTCAAACAAGCAATTCCAAGGTCAGTAGAAAATCTAAGAAGATGAAAGTACGAAATCTTGTATAGTATAAACTCTGAATTAAATTTAACACATTTCCCTGTAGTTTCCACCTATAGCTTTTTTGCTTAGTGGCAAAGCATATTTTGGTGATAATAATATTGGTCGGAGAGGCAAATGAATTAAATATATGTTGGTTTCTCTCCATCCATAAAAAATGAGCAGTAATAGGTATAACAAGAAGGAAAACCTTTTAGCCACTTTGCAAGTGAAGGAATCTGCATGTAAAAGTAATTGCATTAAGGTGCAGCCCATATGAAAAAAAAAATTTTCATCGGTATGCATTCTTTGAGAACTTGCATAGAGTAAGAGCATTCAAAAAAGAGATGAGAACATTATATCTTTGGCATAATATAAACAAACGATCAACTATAATACTTCTTTGAATCAATATATCTTTGTTGACCTCATTTTTAGAATGAGGACTCTTCCTCCCTATCCTAGACTTAGGAATCTTCTAGACACTATAACCTTTTTAGTCATATGACACTTCTAGTGATTAGGTAAATACTAAACCCAAACATAGAGACTTAGCAAGGTGTACCATAGGACCAAGAGAACCTACCTATCCTATGACATAAACCAAACCTATGCCTACCCATTCAAGCAAAACTAAACTCAATATAATCAAAACTCAATTGAATTTGTTTCATATTCAAGCTCCAAGCCAAAATGATTTGAACCCAAACTCATATTAACCTCATGATCCAATCCTATGGACTCAACCAAACTTCACTTCTTGAAACCAAAATCAATTGAACTCCATCAAAGCACTCAAACCATTCAATACAATCATTTCAAGCTCTTACAAAATTTATAATCAAACCACTCAAGCCAATTTGATCAAACCTCTTTCAATCAACCTAAGTTAGCCCATTTGAACATAAAATGTCCAAATGAGCCAAAATTCAATTAAATCCAAATCAATTTTAATCAAAGTCATCAATCAATTCTAAATCAATTATCAAACTCAACCCAACTAAAAATCCAACTCAATTGACCCGTTTGGTTCACTTGACCCAAAGTGACCTAAAAGACCCAAATGAACCAAACTCTAATCCAACCCAAATTGGATTGAACCAACTCATCCAAAGCCTTCTATAATGATTGTTGATCACCCTTGATTGTCCAATTACAATCAATTGGGTCAAACAAAGTCTAATTAGTCATTTGACCTAAGTTGAGCCAATTAGCCTATATGAATCAAATTGAACCAAACTTCATTCTAAACTCAATTCATTGAAGCCATTTCTTCCAATCAATCATAAGTTGAGTATTGAATATAACTTAACCATCAATTGGACCTAGCCAAACTCATTTGACCCAATTATCAAATCAAATCTTAAATCAAATTGATTGAAACCAATGACTCAACTTCATCACAAATTGATTATTGAATATAATCAAACCCTTGATTGAATCCAATTTGACCAGTTGAACTCAATTGACCCATTTAGGCTAAATTGACTTAAATGATCAAATTTGTCTAAATCATTCCTAAATTCAAATTAATTGAAATCAACACTTATAATCATCTTCAAATCATCAATTGAAACCTAAACCAACACCTAACCCAAGCCAATTTGATAAAAGTGACCAAATTGATCAACTTAGCCCATTTGACTCATATGAATCAATATGTGCCAAATTCAAATCTACTTTAAATCAAACAAAATAAATTGAACCAAAACATCCCAAGTTATCATTTGAACATGACCCAACCCTTGGTTTGACCCAATTTGATCTACATAGGTCAAGTTGAGCTAAACCTAACCAAACTCGGTATGACCTATTCTTGGGTCAGCCCAAATCAAACCCAACCAATTTTAAACTCAAATTAGGCCAATGCCCATTGGGTAAAGCTCTCCAAATGGGACAAAATCTACATTTTGATGCTCTCACCTACCCGTTTGCACTTAGCAGCCTCCCTAAGCTTAATTTGAACCTCTAACCCACTGGCTAACCTAACCCATAGTCAATTGGGTCAGCCATGGGTCGAAGGAGGTGAGATAACCCAAGTCTCCTCATTGGCTCACCATGGGGAAGTAAGGACACTTTACCCCATCCCACTTCCTTCACTCAGCCACTCAAGGAGCTACACCTCAATTATTCTCTGACATCACTGGCCGCTTGCGCCAGCCGGACGTCTGCCAAAATCAGAAACAATCCGAGCCATTTGATTTGAGGGGGAGGAGAGTATATTCCTCCCCATCTCATTCCAACAGGGGCCAAGGAATTTAGAGAGCTTCAGAATGAGGAGACAAACTTCCCCAGAGCTTTCCTGACCTCTCTTGAGCTCCCGATCGTCAGCGACACTAAACTCGAGTGAAATAGAGCCTCCACCTCCACTTCATCCCACCAAATCCAAATCCAACTTTTGAATATTGACTTCTTTTTTGGGAAGAAATCTTCTGTGACTAGAACTTCTCTAGTCATATGACACTTCTAGTGGTTAGGTGAACATTAAACTTAAGCCTAGAGACTTAAGGATAACATGCTAGATTTTGGCTATGCCTTAGGACCTAAGGAAACCCACATATCCTATGGCCTAAACCCAAACTTATGCCTATCCTTTTTAACCAAATCAAATCTCAAATCAATCCAATCAAATCCAATTAAATCCCATTCCATATCCAAGCTCCAAGCCAAAATGATTTAAACCTAAACCAATCTTAATCTCATAATCCAACCTTATGGACTTAACCAAAATTCCTTCAATCAAATTAAACCCAATTGATTTTCACAAAACACTCCAACCATTCAAATCTTCATTTCAAACTCTTCCTAAAAAAATAATCAAATAAATGGATCAGATCAATTCAATTCACCCAAGCTAGCCCATTGGAACCCAAATGTCTAAATGAGCTAAAATCCAATTAAACCCAAATCAATTGTAATCAAAGCCATCAATCAACCTTACATAAATTATCAAACTGAAATCAATCTAATTCAACTCAAAACCAACTCAATTGACCCTTTAAGTTCACTTGACTCAAAGTGACCTAAATGACCTATTTGAGCCAAACTCCAATTCAACCCAAATTGGATTGAACCAACCTATATATTCTCTTCCACCATGATTATTAATCATCCTTGATTGATCAATTACAATCAATTAGGTCAAACCAAGCTAATTTGATCACTTGACTCAAGTTCACCCAATTAGGCTACATGAACCAAATTGAACCTAACTTCATTCCAAGCTCAATTAATTAAAACTTATGATTCCTACCCACTCTAAATTGATCCTTAAATATGACTTGACCATCATTTGAGCTAAACCAAGTCCAATTGTCCCTTTGACCAAAGTTGACACAATTTGACCTAAAAGGCTAAATTGGGCCAAATCACAATCCAGTCCAAATTGTTTGAAATCAATGACTCAAATCCATCAATAATTGATTATTGAACATGATCAAACCCTTGATTAAACATAATTTTGACCAAGTCAAACTAATTGACTCATTTATCCCAAATTGACCTAAATCATTCTTAAATTCAAATTGATTGAAATCAACACCTACAATCATCTTCAAATTATCAATTGAACCTAAACCAACACCTACAAAATTGATCAACTTAACCCATTTGAATCATATGAACTCATATGGGTCAAATTCAAATCCAATCCAAATCAAGTCAAACTAATTGATCCAAAAGATCTCAAATAGTCATTTGCATGCATGTCACTCATGGTTTGAATTTAGACCAATCGATCAACTTAAAGATAGCCCAATTTGACCTACATGGGTGAAACAACCAAACCAAGCTTAAACCCATTCAAACTTGGCATGGCCCATCCTTGGGTCACCATGGGTCAGCCTAAATTAAACTCAACCCAAACCAAATCTGATTCGACCCAATATCCATTAGGTAAAGCACTCTAAATGAGATAAAACCCTTTTTTGGGTGATCTTACCTACCCCTTTGCATTTGGCAACCTCCCTTAGCTTAGTTTGGACCTAACCCTATAACCCGACAGCATTGTCAGCATGGGTCAAAAGCTAACCCATCCTCTTTCATTGGCTCATCTAGGAGATGGAACACACTTGACCTTAGATCCTCACTCACTTAAGGCGAGCCACCTCAACCATCCATTGATCCCCCATCTGCGGCCGTCAAACCTAATTTTCGGAGGAGCCGTAGTGTCACCATCGAGGAGGAGGGTATACTCCTACCCATTCCATTCCAACTAGAGGGAGACCTTAAGAGAGTAGAGGCGACCTTCCCTAGTGAGTTCCCAATCTCCCCTGTACTTCCTGCCGCCGAAAACACCAAATCCAAACTAGACAGAGGCTCCACTTCGTCCAACCTTACCTAAACTCCACCAAACTTAAATTAACTTTACCCACACCTTCACAAAGCTCCAGTGATCAAGAGTGAATCAATTTTTGATCAATTCGAGCATCAAAGACCATTCTAAGACCACCTCTAGTGAGGATTCCGGGTGACATTTGGTCCAAGGAGCCATTGACGAGGAGGTAAGGCTCGAGCTTCTTAGTAGGGCTTCGTCTCTTCAAGACGAAGCTACCTCGATCGATAGGCTGTAGGTCCTGAGTTCCGGTGAGGCAAATTCTAGCAAATCATTGAAAATCTAATATATGTTTAGCCTTTGTGAAGGAAATCTTGATTTTGTGTGATTCCAATTGTAGGATCCGAGATCATCTCCTTGAAGCTTTTGGAGTCGATCCTGATGCCTCATGACCTCCGGTGAGCTTGGATCGAGCGGAGGAGGGCAGACAGTGTCTATCTTCCATCGCTCAGGGGACGAAGGATCATCCGTCGTCTATTCCGTGTGATTGGAATAGATGAACATGACTAATCCGATTAGAATTATTCTATTTAATCTTTAGGAATCGCGTGATTAATCCCACCATCCGATCCATGATCAGACGGCGGGGTTGAAAGCGCGTCCGCCGCCACTAACTCAATGTGTCGCATCAGACGGTTTAAGTGGCCAATCCCGCGATGCCACATAGAAAGTGCCGCCACATTAGCTCCTGCGTGGCACCAACGGGATTAGGGGTTAATCATGGTTTATAATGTGATTTAATTAGCCAAAACTTTAAAAATTTATAACCAATTGTAGAAAAATCAAAAAAATATGAATGAACCCACATTGGAAAGGTTAAACATAGGAGAATTTAATAAAAATAATTTCATTAAATTTGGAATAGTGAACATAGCTTAATTAGGACTTGAATATTTTCTTAATTAGCTTAATTAAGCTATAATTACTTATGTAATTAATTCTAAACTTGGCATGTTGATTTCATGAGATGATCTCTGCCTCATATGATTTTCTTGAGATTTATTGGTTAGTGAATTAGGAGAATTTAAAATTCAAGCCTTAATTATTCTCTTAATTAATTTAATAATAATTTAAAATTCCAAATAATAAAAATTGGTTAATTAAGCTTCATTAATCATTGATTAATAGTGGGATGATAAGGGAGAGTGATTAGGGCCTCTTTCCTAATTACTTTTCTAAATCCATTTCATTAAAGAGAGTTAATTAATGTATGGTTTAATTAAGAAATCAATTAAGATTTTATTAACAAAAATTAATCGAACTAAAATGATAATTAGATTAGATAATCAACATTCAATTTGTGGGTTCCTCTTTATGTATTCAATAACATAAAAACCTTTAAGGAAATTATGATTAACCCATAGGTATGGGAAAATCATAAAAGTACTTAATTAGATTCCTTAATCTAATTAATGCTTAAGCATGAGCCTATTGCATTAGGTAATTTAGGAGCATTGCAATTTAATTTCCCATTTGCATGTCATTTGAGGATCATGAATAAGTGTTTAATTAAATTAAAAAAAACATAAGAAAGGGTAATTAAATGAATTACTTAATGATTATAACTTAATTAATTCATAAAATTCATCTAATTACTCCTTTTTAAACATACTAAATCATCAATATGGGATGGGATAAAAATAATAAGTGTTTTCTCTTCTTTAATTTTAACTAAAAATCCAAAATCAAAATTAAAAAGAAACTTTTAGTTTCCCTTAAATAATTTTATTTAATATGATCTTCCTTAGGAATTAGTGCATTTTAAATGAATTATGTGGAGATGTTTGGCTATTCCTTTTCAATCACCACAAATGTTGTATGTCATGTGATATCATATTTTCATATTTTCAAAATCAAAAGATCAAATGAAATCCACTTATGCAAAATGGCATGTGTTAGTTTAATCTTATTATATGTGTGGCTATTGTCACTAATAAATTTGAAAAATTATTTTCAAAATTATAAATTAATAATGAAAATTTGGAGTGATATTAGCTTTGAATATATATAGGATTTACATGTGTTTATAGCCTAAATATGTGAAAGCTTTGCTATCTTTCCTACATTCATGTATGAATTTATATATATTTGAATGATAATAAGTATATAGTTTGGACATCCCGAAAATATGAGGCTTTAAGTAGCCCCAATGAGGTTATTTGATTGTCTCATTTCCCTGGTTAACAAAGGCACGTTCTTATTTAATTTCAGTCTTATGCATATTTGTATTGGAATTTGGATAGAGCTTTACTTTGCATGTATAAATAATTCAACCAAAAATATAATCTTTTGCATTATTTTCATTCAGATAGTTATGTATACATCCATATATATTTAAGATAACAAGTATATAGTCTGGACATCTCGAAATATGAGGCTTTAAGTAGCCCCAAGGAGGTCATTTGATTATCTCATTTTTCTGGTTTAAATAATGACACGTACTTGCTTACATCTTTTATACATGTATGTGTGTATTTGATTAAAGAAATAAAAATCTCTTTTTGAACTAAAAACATGTGCATTCATAATTGTCTAAGTTAGCTAAAGTATATCGCATGTATAGGTATACTAAGTGCTAAATCATATGTATGTTATGGGTGATGAAAATGAATAGTGTAACATGTTCTATGTGATGGTAATTCAACCACATTAATCTTAAGATGCCTCTCATGTTGAATAAGATTTTTTAATGTTAACCTAAACTTAGGACTAATAAAACATTTAATAAATCATTCATTAAAATAAACTAAATCATAAAAATATGTTTTTAGAGGACAACTTAAGGTAGGGATGGGGTAGGTTAAGCCTTCTTCTTCTCTGTACAATACTTATATGCTAAGTGTAAATCAAATGAAATAAAAAAATCTAAATTAAAATTTACAAACCTTTAAATAACTTAAAATGAAACCATCTACAATGTTAAATTTAAATTTTTCTAAACTTAGAAAATCATAATTCAAAAGCCTAGCTAAGACATATCACATTAAGCCTAAACACATATATTAGAATGCTAAGTCATCACTTCTCGCTCTAGGTTAGGACTGTGCATGTACAGATGATGTGTTTTGTTTTGTGATGTAATGTTTTAGACAGAATGTTAGGAATGTGGATCGTAGATTGGATGTTAGACCGTTGATAGCCTATATTATTTTCTGTAGGGTATTGTGCTTAAGGGGCAGCTAAAAAATGAATATAAATATTTTGCTTATATGTTGCTTAAGCTCCTAAGCATAATCCATATTAAGACAGGTGAGCTTGGTTATTCATGTATAGGGTGTTAAGTCCAAATTATAAAATATAATTGCTTGGGTTTGTATGTATGTTTAGCTAACATATATTTTGCAAGTGTAGTTAAATTTACTTTTCATAAAAATATAATTTTGTAATAAAAATTATGATTAGTGCTATGGAATTAGGATAAACAGTAGCCAGAAGACTTAGTCTTGGGGTGCCCTGTGATGCCTTGAAGAAAATCAAATCAAAGGAAAGAAGGAGGAAGAAGAAATGAAGAATGAAGACCCCCATAACATCTAATTTAATTTTAATTAAAGTTATTATTTTATAATCAGGGTTATATAAGGATAGAGCTAATTTTACCCAATTTTCTCTGGATGTACGATAGTACCAATTTTATTCTTTTATTCTTTTATGGAATCTATTCATGTTTGATTGATGTTATGTTTAGATTGCATAATATAATTGCATCTTTTTCATAGTTTCTTTATGATTTATGTTTGAATGAGTGGCCTAGATGCAGTAGGCTCTTAAGAAAAAAAAAACAATTTTTTTCACCCAATTAATAACACATAATTAAATTTTAAAACAACTTTCAACCTAATTTTGAAGTTTAGGTTGTAATCAAAATAACTAAAAGATTTATCAACCCCTTAGTTGTATGTTGTATGATTAACATCATGCATGTCATATTATATCACTCTTGTAAAAATGAGGGCCTCCACTCTTGTATTTTAGGGATTGCTTAACCTATGAGAGCCCCCTTATGGTAGAGATTCACCCTTTTTCTCTTTTGATTTGGCCAACAACCAAATTTCATCATGCATTTAAGCATAAAATATTCCAATACTTTATCCAAAATATTATGTCAAAAATAATATGAAATTTGAAAATATTTTGCATTTAGACTAAGTCATATGCTCACATCAGACATGATCTAGTCTTTTAGAGAGTGAGTTTAGGACTCTAGTCTCTTTCAAAATTAAATAATAGCTTAAACCATCTTGCAATTACATAAGACCGGCCTACATAGATTTAAAACATAGATGGTGTTAGTGAACGGTCACTCCAAGCCGTTGTAAGTTTAGAAGAGTCGAGATGGGTTTACCCTCTCTCATGGAGGTAAACTATTATATTCCATTCTCCAATTAGATTTAGGTCATGCTCTGAGCTTATGCTAAAGCATTCTAGATTTAGGATTTGAGGTAGCTCATTTTATTTGGGCTACGAGTATAAATCCTCACCTCTTAGGGATTACCACAGTCTTGAGTTGATAGATTGTAAGCCCTAGCATTCTAATAAAATTCAACTCAAACAAAATAAACTCTCTCTTTCAAACACATAAAGCCTCACCATGGGGTGGATTGCAGTGCTTACTAGGCTTCCTAGTATCATGAGTGCTCTTTACTTATCTTCCTTTGGAATATAAAATAAGTCTTTCCAAATTGAACATTCCCACTTGATCTTGTAAAAATAACCAATCCTTTGATAGTCTAACCTTGAAATATTTAGAGATAATTAATTGACAACTTTAATCGAGGGTAATCTTAGGAAATCCAATTTTTTAAGATGAAATTAACAATGGAGTCCCGCCTCCATAGGGAACTAAAGAACCCCGCATAAAATAAACCCTGCATTACTTTTTCATATAAAGTAGGAGAAAGATCTCTGGTACATACGAAGACCCATCTGTCTTAGGAGTCCTTACTAGGTGATTAGGTCCATTGTAAGGTGATGTTTCTATCTTTCGAGATAGTACACCATACTTCAATGTCGTACCCGATCACTTCAATAAGTACTCTATAAGATCTGCATTATGTCCACCCGACATCTAAAATAAAATACCACAGATTTTTCTAGTGACTCCGCTAGGAATTATTCCTCTTTCCATCTTTAGTAGTCAATTATTATCTACAAGTATCGATAGTGGACTTATATTTTATATAAATTTAAGACTATCCTTCTTTCCATTGGCACTTGGCTTATTTCATCCTTAAGCAAAGGTGGTTAGCATCTTTTAGATTTTATGGCCTCACTCCAAGTAGGTCTTAAAACTCATATTGGGTCCCCCAATAGGTATAAGAAAAAGATAAATCAATCAAAGAAAAAAAATAAATAACCAAACCATAAATCAAACAAAAATTAAGAACCTCTTACTACTAGCTTGGTGAAGTAAGGTTCATCTAATATTCAATAAAATTTCAATGAAGTCCAAAGCAAAAAATAAAAGAAAATCTTTTCCAAAATTCTAAATTTTTCCAACAAAATTAATGAACCCCATTTAATATAATCAAATTTGTTAAGTGAGGGTTCCTATTCAAAATCAATACAACAACACCAATAACCAAATGAGTATCAAACCTTTCTTCAAAAATTTCAAAATCTTCTCAAACAAAATTAATCAACCCCATTTAACATAATCAAATTTGTTAAATAAGGGTTCCCATTCAAAACTAAATCAAAATAAAATAACCAACAATAATGAAAAGCAAAAGCCTCTTCCCTAAAAATTTTCAAAATTTCTCCAAAATAAATTAACCCGATTCAACATAATCAAATTTGTTGAATGAGGGTTCTAACACAAAATCAAAAGACCAAAATCTGACAACAATCCAAAGAAAAATCTCTTCTCCAAATCTCCAAATCTCTCCAACAAACAATTGAACCCCATCCAACATAATCAAATTGTTGAATGAGGGTTCTAATTCAAAAATCAAGATCAATAATCAAAGTCAACATCAAAGAAAAGTCTAAATTGGTTTTCTTTTTCCAACAGTGCAATAGAGATATCAACCCCATCTTCTTTCTCCTTCCTTTAGTCAGTCTTTTGCCATGTATTCCGGCAAGCTGATCTTCTCATTTTCATATGGTGTGGATTTGGCCCTAGATCAGGCCATACTCCCACCGCCCCCATCATTAAGTTTGGGCTTGGCTTTGAGCACTTCAAAGTCACATGTGAGGGACCCACCCTCACTACCGTTAGCAGAGAGGAGGTGGCATGCAAGAACCACTTCTGTAGTTTAGCCTCTAGTGTGATTAGTTCCCTCAAGAGGAAGGCGTTCAATTCCCTGAGTGGTCATTGTCATTGCCTATAGTCTCTGCAGCTAGCTATGTGGTTTCTCTAAAGGGGAAGGCTATCTTGGCTTCAGAGATAGTCTCCCCCACCTTCGAAGTCAGTTCTAGTTTTAATTCGACCCCACTCACCAAAAACCAACACTATAATAAGAACAAAAAAATAAAAAAACATTACGAGCGTGTGGCCAAGGAGGTAGACAAAGCCACCCATGTTGCTGAGGAAAGCTCCCCACGTGAGACCTCTCCACTTTTGGGTGCCAGTAGGTTTCACCCCCTCACAGGGGAGGAGGACTGAGGATAGGCGCATTACCCCACCATCTACACTGAGTATGAGACATGGGGAGGGAGGAAGCCTATGCTGGTCTACTTAGGAGGGTTGGGAGAGCCCACAGATGCTCAGAGTTCGATACACTACATGACATGAAGAGATTGATCCCTAGAAGTGTTAGGGATCAGATTCACTGAGAAAGGACAATTAAGGCCAATATTATAACCCAAGAGGGCAAGAGAGAGAAGAGGAGGTTTGTTAGGCAGTTGGTGGCCTCCACTTTGATAGATTTTTTTGATCGACAGGTTGATAGAGCCGATTATTTTGATCGCATAGTACTTACCGATTTTAGTAGCTGTAGGAGGAGTTCTCGCACAGAGAGGTAGCTGATGTCACTTTCATTACACCACTCTGCTCACCCTCCACCTTCACTAGTTTAGGTCCCATTATTAACAGTCCCCACTAAGTTCCACAAGCTCTAATGTGGAGAGAGAGCTTCTCTTTTGGTGAGATGGCTACGGCCTAAGGATCCTACTTCATCTACTCCACCCGTTGAGGTGAGGCCAAGCTCCCCTGCTCAACCTTCCATCCCAACAGTGGAGAAGAAAGAGTGGCGACCCAAGAGTGTCGTGGTTGCTCCATTATAGCAGTTGGAGGAGGAGAAGGGAGGGGATATCGAGGTAACCCCCATGGTGATTTAGTCAGTTAGGGAGAGTACTCCGCCTGTCCAGAGAATTCAACATATCACTACTTTAGGGCTCAGTCTAGTAGTTAGTCTTAAGCTAACATATGTGCTAGTAGCACCAGATCGGGTGGATGGACAATCTTTGGATGATATTCTAGAGGACTATCATGCCACGGTGAGATAGATAGTCGAGGATGACCAGTTTGACTAGAAGGAGGGTAGGGTAGACTTTGATGCCGATGAGGATGATATGCTTGCTGTCTTAGCAGAAGTCCACATGCTAGATACCCGATGATCCTTGCAGAGGGAGCAACATAGCTAAGAAGGCATTGTAGTTGAGGAAGGTGAGGCATCAAACTCAACTAAAAGCCTCCTCCAACAAATCATACAGAAGGATGATCACATCAATAAAATGTACAGGAGGGTGGAAGAGTTGCTGGCAGTGGTCCTATCCTTGCAGAACCAAGCCCTAGTTTCATAACCTTCCCCCATGGAGGCCGATCGACCTAAGATAATTCATACTCTAGATCATCCTAAGTGCACTCCCATGGATGATGACGCTGGTAGCTTGCATAGGAAGGCCACCGATAGTACCTTCGTGCAAGAAAAAGGATATAAAGTAGATGGTAGAATAACAAGTGAAGGAAGCATTGATGTAAGCCCGGGGGAGCTCATTTGTTCCAAAGGGTAGACCTTACCCAGAGAAATTTGATATAGTTTAATACCCCAAGGGTTTTGTGCTACCATCCTTCAAGATCTTCAATGGTAGTGGGAACCCAAGGAAAATTACAACACACTTCCGAGCTAGTTGTTGCAATGCCGATGGCAGTGACACACTTCTCTTTCAACAGTTTGTTAGTAGCCTGTCAGGGGTATCTTTTGATTGGTATGCCAAACTGCCCAACAGTTCAATGAAGTCCTTTGCAAAGTTAAAGCATCTCTTCATCAAGAGATTTGCAAGAGCTCAGTAAAGGGTAACTGTAGGGGACATTGTTGTAAAGAAACAAAAACCAAATGTGTCTCTTATTATTTACATTTATAGATGACGCAATTTGAGTATAAAATATGAACCACAACTGCAAGAGTAGCACACCATTGAGAATCTACTCATGAATATCGATGGTCAGGTTGCCTTCATGCTTAAGGGTTTCACCATTAAGATATTTGAGAAGCTAATCAATAAGGCGGCTAACCTACAAGAGGAACCTAAACAATTATCCTTCTCAGACCAGTCATCCAAGCTAAAGCCTCAGAAGGTCTTTGAAAAGAAGACTGGGATAATAGTAGTTGAGGGAAGGAGAGAGCTCAATTTGAGAGGGCTCTTGTGCCTCCTCTTCCACTCTCCCTGTCAAACTCTACTCTTCAGAGAGAGATATCGAAGATCTTCAAGATCTTCAAGAACCTTTTAAAGAAGCTTGATTTTTAGCTACCCGAGCCTAGAAAGTTGGAGGAAGTGAGCAGGAGTAATGATCCTATCTACTGTCCCTACCATCGCATGCCATACCATGTATTAAAGGATTGTTTCAATTTCAAGGATTGGCTTGAGCATAACTACAAGTCAGGAGCTATAGTTATCCCTAAGGAATACTTAGCAGAACAACCTTCTAGTTCCATTAGAGTAATCCTTGGGAATACTTCTGATCCTCTTGAGATAAAAGAAGATTGAGATATCTCTTTATCTCTAAAATCAAGAAACTTTCTTTACAGGTGCCTGACTCAACTCAAACCTCCAACATCAAAGAAGGTTTGTCAGTTGTGAAGGACAACTTGGGGAAGGTGGAAGCCCAGCAACATCATTCACTTGTTCGAGATAGATCCATAGCACAACCACCATCCAAGTCCAGTACTCCTCCTTCCACCATTGTAGCTACTACCTTCACTAGCTCCTCCACCTCTAGCAGGAGCATTGTATCAGCAGATGAGAGCACCAAACCCTTTATCCCACTTACTTTACTTGATTTCTTTCATGTACCTCCCCCAAAAATAAAGAAATCAATGGAGAAATTTGATTCCACTTACATCTTTTCTACTTCTGATGATTGCAAAATTTCATTTCAATTGAAAGCTCTTCAAGTCAAAGCACTAATAACTTAAATAATACTGATCAATCCCAATCTAATTCAAAAATGGATTTTCCTTTTCTGAATCATCAAGGTTCACATCTTGAGATTGATTTGGACTTATCTGACTCTGATGATCCTTTAGGAGAAGTTGTAGATATACCTGATGAGCAGATAAAACATTCCACAAGTTTCTCATTCCAAGAAGTCATTGAAGTCAACCTCCACAGTGGCAAAGTTTTACCTCCTAGGATAACACCTCAAGATAAGGGTAAACAGGTCATTGGTTTCCGTTAGCAGATAACTCCTCCACAAGATGCTCCACCTATGGATGTGCTTATAGAGGACCAACCCAAAGTTAATTACAATGTCTTTGCACATCTTAGAAAGTTGTCACTAAGTTAAGTTAAGCATATATGATATTTATTTTGAAGGGGGAAAGGTAAGGTATGATGTACTTCGAGGCATCACCTTACAATGGACTTAACCACCAAAAAGGACTCCTAAGGCATGATGGGTCTTTGAATATACTAGAGATTTTTCTCCTACTTTACATGAAAAATATAAATCAGTATTTATACTAAGCCAGGTTCTTAAGTTCCCTATGGAGGCAAGCCTCCATAGTTAATTACATCTTAAGAAATGAAATTCCTTAAGAATACTATCGATTAAAGTAGATAAGTATTATTTCAAAAGATTTCAAGATTAAACTATCAAGGGATTGGTTATGTTTGGAAAATTAAGTGAGAGAGACCAAATGGAAGACTTATTTTTGGAATATAAAGGGAGAAAGTAAGAAATGCTCATGATTCTAAGAAATATAGTGAGCATTCCAATATATCCTATGGTGAGTCTTTATACTTTTGAAAATGAAGAGATTTATTTGTTTAAGTTAATTTTTATTAGATTGTTAGGGCTTATAATCCACCAACATAAGATTGTGGAAATGCATAAGAGGAGATGATTTATACTCATAGACTGAAGGAAACTAGCTACCTCAGATCCTAAATCTAGAGAGCTTTAACACAAGTTAAAGTGTGACCTAAATCTAAGCAATATGTGGACATAAGGGTTCATCTTCACAAGAGAGGATAAACCCGTCTGACTTCTGGACTTAGAATCGCTTGGAGTAGTTGCTAAGTAACACCTTCTACATTTTAAATTCATATAGTCCAGTCTTATTAATTTGCAAGATAGTTAGGCTTGTTGTTTAATTGGATAGAGACTAAAGTCCTAAACCCATTCTCTAAGAGACTAGAGCATGAGTGGTATGAGCATATGACTTAATCTATGAATATAAAATCTTTACAAATTTTATTTCATTTTGACATAATATTTTAGACAAAGGCTTGGGATTTTTATTGCCTAAATGCATGATGAAATGGATTATTAGCTAAATTAGTGAGAAGAGGGTGTTCTACACTAGAAGGGATGCCCTCATAGGTCAAGCATTCCCCTATCATGCAAGGATGGAAATCCCCCATATTCATGGAAGGAGTAATATGCATGCATGATGTGAGACATGCAAACATACATCTAAGGGGTTGCTAAATCTTCTAATTATCTTATTTAAATCGTAGGCTTAATGATGAGGTTGTGAGTTATTTAAAAACTTGGTTATGAGTTATTAGTTGGATAAAAAATTTAATTTTTATCCTAAGAGCCTATCGCATCCAAGCCACACATTAATACATAAAACATTAAGAAATTATGAAATGGAGACAATCATAATGCACAATTTAAACATAACATCGAATAATTTTATAGACTGACGCAAAAAATAAAAGCCCGGTGTTGCCGGATACCATCGTACACCCCAAAAAAGATAAAATTGGGTAGCCGAGCTCTATCCTAATACATACAGAAATATAAAAGAATAATTACAATTAGAAATGAATATATGCTATGGGGGTCTTCACTTTTTAATCTTCTATCTTCATGTTCTCATTCTTCCTTCCTTTGCTTTGATTGTATTTGCTTCAAAGGCATCATATGCCCCTCAAGACAAAGCCTTCTTTCCACTGCTCATCCTAATCCCCCGTAGCATTAATCCTAATTCTAATTACAAAATTATATTTATATGATAAAAGTAAATATAGCTACACTTGAGAAATAGAGGTTAGCTAAATATACATATAATCCCAAATAATTATCTTCATAATTTGGACATTGTACCCTGTACATGGGTAACTAAGCCCACCTGTCCCAACTTGGATTATGCTTAGGGGTTTAAGCAACCTGCAAACAAAATATTTTGTTAACCTCACATTTGGAGTGTGGATTCAATCTCCTCTTCTTAGATTTAGGAGTCTTCTAGATACTGAGACTTCCTTAGTCATAAGACACTTCTAGTGATTAGGCGAACAATTAACTTAAGCTTATAGAATTAAAAATGTTAATCATAAGATTAGGCTATACTTTAAGACTTAGGGAGACTAACCTACCCTATGGCCTAAACCCAATCTATGCCTACCCCTTTGGCCTAAACTAAACCTCAAATTCAATTCATCCAAATACAAATCAAATGATTAAAGCCTATAACCAATTCCAAACCATAATCAAACTAAACTAACCCTTCCTAAGCCTTATGATTTTATTCTATGGGCTTAGCCTTAATCAAATTTAAACTCATCCAAACTAAATTGATTTTCTCAAAGTTTAATTCACCCATCAAATATACAATCAAATCAACCAAACTATAATCAAACCAAACCAAACCTATCCTAAGCTAAGTGATTTTATTCTATGGACTTAGCCAAATTCACATCAAGCTATATTCAATTGATTTTCTCAAAGTCAAATTAGCTCTTCAATCATCATCACAAATATAAATGAAATCTATAATCATCAAGTCAAAATTAAATTAATCCAAATCAAACCCAACTTAACCCATTTGACTTGAAATATTCAAATGAATCAAAACTTGTTTGAACCCAAATCAATTGCAATCAAAGCTATAAATTAATCCTAAATCTATATATAAACTCCACTAAACTCAATCCAACCCAAAATCGACTCAACTAAACCCAATAGGCTCACTTGACCCAAAGTGACCTAAAGGACCTATTAGAGCCAATTCCAATCTAACCCAAATTAGATTGAACCAAGTCTACCAAAAGCTCCTATGATGATTGTTCATCACCCTAGGTTAATCAATTATCATAAATTGGGTCAAACCAAGTCAACTTGGTCATTTGACCAAGCCAACCCTCTTAACCTACATGAACTAGACTAGGAAAATCTTAACCCAAGCCAAATTAATAGAAACACTTGATTCACACCGACATATGATCAATGATTGAACATGACTTGACCATCAATTGAGCCGAACCTAACCCAATTGGCCCTTTGACCCAATTTGACCTAAAAGGCCAAATTGTGTCAAATCATGATCTAACACAAATTGATTGCAACAAATGGCTCAAGTTCATTTCAAATTGATTATTGAACTTGACCAAAGCCATAATTGAACCCAATTTGATCAATTGGTCAACCTAAACCATTTAGCCCAAATTGACCTATAGGGTCAAATTGGCCTAAATCTAAATCAAATTTAAATTAATTCAAATTAAAGCCTACAATCAGCTTCAATTAACCAATTGAACATGAATCAACCCATAACCCAAGCTAATTTGGCCAATTTGGTCAAATTGGTCAACTTGACCCATTTGACCTACATGAATCCAAATGAGCCAAAATAAAACCTAAGCCAAATTGACTCAAACCAATTAAACCAAAATACTTCAAATCATCATTTGAACTTGACTCAAGTTTGGTTTGACTCAATTTGACCAATTGGTCAACATAACCCAACCTAGCCTAATTTGACCTATAAGGGTCAAATTGAGCCAAACCCACTTGAACCTAGCCCAAACCCAATGGGATCTGATCTAACCCATCTTAGACTCACTTAAGATCAGCCCAAAACCAGCCCAACCCAAATTGGGTTCAACCTAAGGCAACACACATTGGATTCTCCTCCCCACATGGGATTTTTCCCAATTAGGGATGGTCAACCCTCCTCTTTTCCCCTTAGCAGCCATCAAACACCCAAGAATGGAGCTTGACCTACTTACCTAGCCTAACCAAAGTGGGATAGGTCAACCTTGGGACAAAGGGAGGTGAGTTTACTCACCTCCCCACACTAGCCAAAATCCATTAGATCCCAAACTTGAGGCGGCTTCTTGAGCCACCAACCAAGTCGAGCCACATGGAGGTGACACCAGCCACTACAGGATGATTGCGACCAATTAACCTAATTCCATCCTCATCCAAGGGAGGGAAAGATTTACCCCTCATTTTGATTTGAAATGCACACACACACACACACTTAGAGAGCTTCCTAGGGAATTTTTGAAATCCTTGAGCACCCCGACCCTTCCCAACATCAAAGCGCACTATTCCAAAATAGGTCAGCTCCATTTTCGATCCAACTCTTCTAATTCTCCACCAAACTCAAATTAACGTCACCCACAATTTCCTGACACTCCACCGAGAAAGAATGAATCGCCTCCCGAGCTCCCCGACCATCAGAGGTACGAATTCAATCAATGTCCACCTCCAAATCATCAGTTTATAGCCCTTTGAGTGAATAACAAGGACTCCTCATGCGTGCTGACCAGTAGGACCATATCTCTACTAGATGAAGCTTCCTCAATTAATTGTGCCATCAATTTTGAGCTTCTATGAGGTAATTCCATGAAATCAAGCTTTTGTGAATTTTATCTGTGGGTCTTTGAAGGAAATTTGCATGTCACACAAATCTGACTGGTAGATCCCTTTGAATCTACCTCATGAAGGTGTGGGTTGAATCCCGAATCAATCCGAGCTCGGGTGAGCTAGAATCGAATGACGGAAGCCGGACAGTCCATCTCTCATCGCTTGAGAGATGATGGATCACACACCGTCAATTTCGCGTGATCGGGATGGATGACTGAGATGAAAGTGTGTCCGTTGCCAGCCATGTAGGCATTGAGTCAGATGAGTTTAAGTAACCAATCCCGTGACACCACATGGAAAACATGCCATGTTAGCGGTTCGCGTGGCACCAATGGGATTAGGCTTAATTAATTTTTTTATGGTTGAAACTTCAAAAAATCATAACAAATTATAGAAAAATAAAAAATATAAATAAATACCTATTTTGAAGGTATTTTAGAGGAGATTTATTTAAAATTAATTCCAATTGATTTTGAACTATAACTAAGACTTAATTAAGATTTGATTACAAATTGAATTATCTTAATTACTCCTTAATTACTTGAGTAATTAATCCCAAACTTTGCATGTTAGTTCAGTGGGATGACTTCTACCTCCCATAAATTTCTTGGGATTTATTACTTAGTTAATTAGGGTAATTGACTATTTAAGCCCTAATCACTCTCTTGATTAGTTTAATTAATTAATTAACCTCCTAAATAGTAAAAATGAATTAATTAAGTACACGAATCACTATTGAATAGTGAATGAGCAAGAGGAATGGGGTTAGGACCTCCCTCCTAACCTTCTTTCCTAAGTCCATTTCTCTTTAAGGAAAAACTAATGAAAATGACATTAATTAAGGATTAGTTAATTAATTGAAGTGGCTTAATTAATCAAATGATTGTCATAATCATTTTATATCATTAACAAATTACTTAAGGGTTCCTCTTTATGTGTTTAATAATATAAATACCCTTAAGGAAATTATGATTAGCCCATAAGTGTAGGAAAATCATAAAAGTACTTAATTAGGTTCTTTAATTCAATAAACCCTTAATCATGAGCCATTTACATTAGGTCCTTATCGGGGCATTGCAATTTTATTTCCTCACATGTTCATGTCATTTGTGGCTCATAATTAAGCAGTTAATCAAATTAAAGATGCATATGTAAGGGTAATTAATTGATTTAATTAAAGATCTAACTGAATTAACTCATAAAATCCACTCAATTACCTTTTCTTAAATCAATTTACTACTGTGGGAATGGAATTAAAACATCAAGTGATAAGTTCTCATCTTTCAACTTAATCAAAATCTTAAATCATAAATTAATAAAGAAGCTTTGGTCTTCTTTAAATCACTTTACTTGATGTGATTGTCCTTAGGAATCAATTTAATTAAATGAAATCATGTGGTTATGTTTAGTTATTTCCTTCCAAGCACATTAAATATTATATGCCATTTGAATTCATGCACTCATGTTTTTTCAAATATAAATTAATCAAATGAATTTATTTTATGTAAGGTTGTATGTGTTAGCTTAATTTAATATATGTGTGGCTATTATCACTAATAAATTCAAAACTATTTTCAAAAGTTTAAAAATTAATTATAACACTTAAAAGTGTTAATAATTATGAATATACATAGGATTTGCATGTGTTTTTAGCTCAAGCATATTAAATAAAGCTCTCTTTCTTGTAATTCATATATAGATTTACATGAGTTTGAACAACAAAGGGTATATAGTCTGAACATTCTATGAATATGAGGCTATAAGTAGCCCTAAGGAGGTCATTTGATTACCTTACTTCCCTGGTTTAATAATAGCACATAATCATTTGGTTTCATTCTTATGTATTTTGATATTAGAATTTGGATAGAGCTTTAATTAATATTTTTAAATGATTTAATTAAGAAAAATATAATCTTTGCATGGTTTTCATCTTTATAGTTGTGTATACATTCATATGTATTTAAGATAGAAAGTGTTTAATCTGGACATCCTAGGAATACGAGGCTTTAGCTAGCCCCAAGGAGGTCATTTGGTTGCCTCACTTCCTTGGTTAACAATGACACGTACTTGCTTACATCTTTTATTCATGTGTATGTGTGCTTAATTAGAAGATGAAGATCCCCTTTTGTTACTAAAAATGCATGCATTCATACCTAAGTTATTGGCATGTGTTATATATATAAATTAGTGCTCTCTTTTTCTTATTCATATATAGATTTACATAGGTTTGGAATGTTAATAAGTATATAGTCTGGGCATCACGAAAATATGAGGCTTTAAGTAGCCCCAAGGAGGTGATTAGATTATCTCACTTCCCTGGTTTAAACAACGGCACATACTTGCTTACATCTTTTTTACATGTGTGTGTGTATTTGATTAAAGAAATGAAAATCCCCTTTTCTACTAAAAATGTGTGCATTCATAATCATCTAAGTATGCTAAAGTTTATTACATGTATAAGTAGACTAAGTATTAAATCATATGTATGTTATGGGTGATGAAAAGGAATAGTGTAATATATTCTATGTAATGGTAATTCAACCACATTAATCTTAAGATACCTCTCATGTTAAATAGGATTCTTTAAGATTAACTTAAACTTATGACTAATAAAATATTTAACAAATAATTCACTAAAAAAACTAAATCATAAAAATGTGTTTTTAGATGACAACTTAAGGTAGGGATGGGGGAGGTTAAGCCTTCTTCTTCTCTGTACAACACTTAGATGCTAAGTGTAAATCAAATGAAATAAAATAAAATCCAAATTAAATTTTGCAAACCTTTAAGCAACTTAAAATGAAACCATCTATCATGTTAAATTTAAAATTTTCTAAACTTAAGAAAATCATAATTCAAAATCCTAGCTAAGACATATCACATTAAGCCTAAACACACATATTAAAATGCTAAGTTGCCACTTCTACCTCTAGGTTAGGATGATGCATGTACTAATGATGTATTTTTTAATTTTTTGTGATGTAATATTTTAGACTGGATGTTAGGCCATTGATAGCCTAATATTATCTTCTGCAGGGGATTATGTTTAAGGGGCCATTGAAAAATGAATATAAATGTTTTGCTTATAAGTTGCTTAAGCCCCTAAGCATAATCACATTAAGACAAGTGGGCTTGGTTACCCATGTATAGGGTGCTAAGTCTAAACTATAAAAATATAATTGCTTGGATTTGTATATATGTTTAGTTAACATCTATTTTACAAGTGTAATTAAATTTACTTTTCATAAAAAATGTAATTTTGCAATATGAATTAAGATTAGTGCTATGAGGATTAGGATGAGCAGTGGCTAGAAAGCTTAGTCCTTAAGTGTCCTGTGATGCCTTGAAGAAAATCAAATCAAAGGAAAGAAGGAGGAAGAAGAAATAAAGAATGAAGACCCCCATAGCATCTAATTTAATTTTAATTTTAATTATTATTTTATAATCCAGGTTATATAAGGGTAGAGCTCGGCTACCCAATTTTCTCTTTTTTGGGATGTATGGCAGTACCCGATCACACTGGTCCTTTTATTCTTTTATGGAATCTATTCATGTTTGATTGATGTTATATTTATATTGCGTAATAGAATTGCATCTTTTTCATAGTTTCTTCATGAATTATGTTTAATTATGCGGCCTGGATGCAGTAGGCTCTAAAGAAAAAAAAATAATTTTTCTACCCAATTAATAACTCATAATTATATTTTAAAACAACTTTTAACCTTACTTTGAAGTTTAGGTTATAATCAAGATAATTAAAAAATTTACTAACCCCTTTGCTATATGTTGTATGGCTAACATCATGCACGTCATATTATACCACTCTTGTAAAATTGAGGGCCTCCATTCTTGCACTTTAGGGACCGCTTGACCTATGAGAGCATGCCTTTATGGTAGATATTCACCCTCTTTCTCTTTTGATTTAGCTAACAACCAAATTTCATCATGCATTTAGGCATAAAAAATCCCAAGCCTTTGTTCACAATATTATGTCAAAAATAATATCAAATTTAAAAAGATTTTTCATTTAAACTAAGTCATATGCATATACCGGACATTATCTAGTCTCTTAAGGAGTGAGTTTAGGACTCTAGTCTCTTTCAAAATTAAATAATAGCTTAAACATCTTGCAATTACATAAGACCATCCTACATAGATTTAAAACGTAGATGGTGTTAGTTGGTAGTCACTCTAAATGGTTGTAAGTTTTGAAGAGTCGGGATGGGTTTACCCTCTCCCATGGAGGAAAACCATTATATTCCATTCTCTAATTGGATTTAGGTCATGCTATTAGCTTGTGCTAAATCATTTTAGATTTAGGATCCAAGGTTGCTCATTTCTTTTGGGCTACGGGCATAAATTCTCACATCTTAGGTATTTTTACAATCTTATATTGATGGACTGTAAGCCTAATATTCTAATAAAAATTTAACCCAAACAAAATAAACTCTCTCTTTCAAACTCATAAAGCCTCACCATAGGATAGATTGGAGTGCTTACTAGGCTTCCTAGTATCATGAGCGCTCCTTACTTATCTTCTTTTGGATTCCAAAATAAATCCTTCCAAATTGAACATTCCCACTTGATCTTCTAAAAATACCAATCCTTTGATAGTCTAACCTTGAAATCTTTGGAGATAATTGATTGACTGCTTTAATCGAGAGTATTCTTAGGAAATCTAATTTCCTAGGATGTAATTTACTATGGAAGCTTCCCTCTATAGGAAACTAAAGAACCCATCATAAAATAAACTCTGGTTTACTTTTTCATATAAAGTAGGAGAAAGATCTCTGGTACATACAAAGAACCATCTGTGAGTCTTTATTAGTGACAGTCCATTGTAGGGTGATAGTTCTATCTTTTGAGATAGTACATTATACCTCAATGTCATACCCGATCACTTCAATAAAGACCCCATAAGATCTGCATGGTGTCCACCTGGCATCTAAAATAAAACACCATACCACATCTTCACCAAGCTCTGACGATCCAAAACGAATCGATTATCGATTGATTCGAACATCGGAGACCACTCCTAGACCAACTTTGATGAGGATTTCAATGATGTTTGGTCCATAAAGCCACCGGCAGGGAGGCAACTTGTGAGCTTCATGATAGGGCTTTGTCTCTTTGAGACGAAGCTACATAAGTCATTGGACTGTCAGTCCAAAGGTCCGATGAGGCAAATTTTGACAAACTATAGAAATCCACTATGTTGTTTGAATTTTGTGAAAGAAATCTCTATTTTATGCGATTTCCATTGTAAAATCTCCTTAGATCTCTTCCTTAAACTTTTGGAGTCAATCCCGATGCCTCACGAGCTCCGACGAGCTTGGATCGAGCAGGGGAGGGCGGACGGTGTCCATCTTCCATCGTTTGAGGGATGAAGGATCATCCATCATCCGTTCCACATGAATGGAAAGGATGGCCATGATTAATCTAATTAGTTTTATTTGTTTTAATTCTTAGGAATTGTGAGATTAATCCCCACCATCCAATCCAAGATTGGACGGCGGGGGTGAAAGCGAGTCGTCGCCGCTGACTAGGCATGTTGTTCAGACGATTTAAGTGACCAATCTTGTGGAATCACATGGAAAGTGTAACCACATCAGCTCCCACGTGGCACCAATGAATTAGGGATTAATTAAAGTTAAAAATGCCTTTAATAACTTAAAATTTCATAAATTCATAACTAATTGTAAAAAAATAAAAAATACAAATAAGTCTATTTTGGAAAGTGTAAATAGAGGAGATTTTAATAAAATGGTTCCCCATGTTTTGAACAATGATCAAAGCTTTATTAGGGTTTGAATATTTTATTAATTAGTTTAATTAAACCCTACTTACTTGGGCAATTAATCCTAAACTTGAAATGTTGATTTAATGGGATGACCTCTAGCTTCCATAATTATCTTGGGATTTATTGGCTAGGTAATTAGGAAAATTTGAAATTTAAACCTTAATCACCTTCATTAAGTCATTTAATGATTATTTAAAATTTTAAAATAGTAAGATTAATTAATTAAACTTCCTTAATCACTGATTAATAGTGAAATGATGAGGTGGAGTGATTAGGACCTCTTTCCTAATTATTTTTCCAAATTAATTTCATGGATAGGGTTAATTAATGCATGGGCTAATCAAGGAATTAATTAAATAATTAATGATGAAAATTACTCAAATTAAAATATTAATTACTTCAGATAATTAACACTCAATTCATGGATTCCACTTTATGTGTTTAATAGCATAAGGACCCTTAAGGAAATTATGATTAACCCATGGTTGTGGGAAAGTCATATAAGTATTTAATTAGATTCTTTAATTTGAATAATACATAATTATGAGCTTCATTTTATTAGGTCTCTAAGTGCATTGCAATTTCAATTCCTCATTTGCATATCATTGGAAGCTCATAATTAAATGATTAAGTAAATTAAAGAAGCATAGAAAAGGGTAATTAAAAGAATTGCTTAATGATTCAAACTTAATTAACTCATAAAATTCACTTAATTACTTCTCTTTAAACACATTAAATCATTAACATAGGATGAGGTAAAAACAACAAATGAATTTCTCTTCTTTTAGTTTATTAATCCAAATCCAAAAATAAAACTTAATAAGAAGCTTTGGTTTTCTTTAAAAGATTTTATTTAATATTATTGTCCTTAGGAATTAATGTAGTTGAATGGATTATGTGGAAGTGTTCCACTATTCATTTTCAATCATTATAAATGTTGTATGTCATTTGCTTAATCTTATTATATGAGTGGCTATTATCACTAGTAAATTTTAAAAGTTAATTTCAAAATTATAAGTTGATAATGAAAAGTGAGATTGATATTAGTTATGAATATTTCTATATGATTTGTATGTGTGTTTTAAGCATGATAAAGTATTGTTTCCTCTTTATGATTCATGTATGGGTTTACATATGCTTGAATGATAATAAGTATATAGTCTGGACATCCCAGGAATACGAGGCTTTAAGTAACTCCAAGGAGGCCATTGATTACCTCACTTTCCTAGTTAACAAATGCATGCACTTATTTTGATTACATTCTTAAGTGTACTTGTACTAGAATTTGGATAGAACTTTATTTTGCATGTACAAATGATTCAATGAAAATACAATCTCTTGCATGGTTTTCATTCTCATGATTAAGTGCACATTCATATGTATTTAAGAATAACAAGTATATAGTCTGGACATTCTGGAAATATGAGGCTTTAAGTATTCTCCCAGGAGTCATTGATTACCTCACTCTTTAAATAATAAGTATTTGCTCACATCTTTATACATGTGAGTGTGTATTTGATTAAAGAATGAAAATCCTTCTTCTATTAAAATGCATTCATAATCATTTAAGTGTGCCAAAAATACATTGTGTGTGGGGTATATAATACTATAAATCATATAAATCATGTTATGAAAATGAATGATTTAACATTATCTATCTAGTAGTAATTCAATTATATTAGTCCTAAGATGCCTTCCATGTTGAATAGAATCCTTTAAGGTTAACTCAAACTTAAGGATAATAAAACATGTAATAAATCATTCAGTAAAAGAAACCAAGTCATAACAATATGCTTTAGAAAATAATTCTAAGGTAGGGATAAAAGAGATTAAGCACTCTTTCTTCTCTTTATAATGCTTAGACCCTAAGTAAATATCAAATCAAATAAACAAAATACAAATTAAAATTTACAAACCTTCTAAACAACTTCAAGTGAAACCACCCATCATACTAAATTAAACAATTCCAAATTTAGAAAATTATAATTCCAATGCCTTGCTAAGACATACCACACTGAACCTAAATACACACATTTTACTTATAGCTTTAGGTTAGGACTATGTACGTAATGATGTGACATTTTATTTTATGATGTAATGTTGTATACTGGATGTTATAAATGTGGTTCGTAGACTGGATGTTAGCCCGTTGATTAGTCTAATATTATTTTCATAGAGATTATGTTAATGGGCCATAAAAATAAATATAAATGCTTTATTTGCAAGTTGGTTATACCCCTAAGCATAATTCATGATTAGGACAAGTGGGCTTGGTTATCCATGTGCGGGGTGCTAAGTCCAAATTATGAAATATAACTGTTTGAGAATGTGTGTTTGTTTAGCTAACATTTATTTTGCAGGTGTAGTTAGATTTATTTTTCCATAAAGATGTAATTTTATAATAGGAATAAGATTGGTTTTATGGGATTTAGGATGAGCAGTGGCTAGAAAGCATAATCCTGGGATGCCTTGTGAAGCCTTGGAGCAAATCAAATAAAAAGAAGAAGAAAGAAGAAATGAAGAATGAAGACCCCATAGCATCTAATTTAATTTCAATTGTAAAATGCTTTTGTAATCCAGGTTGTATAAGGGTAGAGCTCGACCACCCAACTTTTCTCTTTTCTAGAGTATACAGAGGTACCTGCCGCACCAGCCTTCTATTCTTTTACATAATCTGTACATGTTTGATTGTTGTTATGTTTAGATTGTGCAATAGAACTGCATTTTTTCATAGTTTCTTTAGCTTGATGTTTGAAATGTGTGTCCTGGATGCGGTAGGCTCTCAGGATAAAGTTAATGTTTCTATCCCAATTAATAACTCATAATTAAAAGTTTAAAATAACTTTCAATCTCACCTAAAGTCTAAGATATAATCAAGATAATTAAAAGATTTAATAATCTTTTAGCTGAATGATGGAATGTCCAACATCATGCATATCATCTTATGCCACTCTTGAATTATGAGGGCTTCCATTCTTGCACTTTAGGGAATGCTTGACCTATGAGAGCACCTTTTTATGGGAGATTTACCCCCTCTCTTTTTGATTTGGCCAATAACTCAATTTCATCATGCATCTAAGCATAAAATATCCCAAAGCCTATGCCCAAAATATTGTGTCAAAATGATATAAAATTTGAAAAGATTTTGCATTTAGTCTAAGTCATATGTTTATCCAAAACATAATCTAGTCTCTTAGGGAGTGAGTTTAGGACTCTAGTCTCTTTCAAAATTAAATAATGGCTTAAACCATCTTGCAATTACATAAGATCGAACTGCATGATTTTGAACCATAGGAGGTGTTAGTTAGTGCCATTCTAGGCGATTATAAGTCCAGAAGAGTCATACGATTTATCCTTTATTATGGAGGTAAACCATAATATCCCATTTTCATTTAGATTTAGGTTGTGCTTTTAGCTTATGCTAAAGTATCCTAGATTTAGGATCCGATGTTGCTTGTTTCCTTTAGGCTACAAGTATAAATCCTCACCTCTTGGACATTTTCACAATCTTGTGTTGCTGAATTATAAGTCCTAGCATTCTAATAAAACCTCAACTCAAATCAAAATCTCTCTTTCAAACATATAAAGCCTCACCATAGGATAGGTTGGAGTGCTTACTAGCCTTCCTAATATCATGAGTGCTCCCTACTTATCTTCCTTTGGAATCCAAAATAAGTCTTTCCAAATTAAACATTCCGACTTGATTTTCTAAAATACCCAAAGCCTTTGATAGTCTAACCTTGAAATCTTTGGAGATATGATTGACTACTTTAATCGAGAGTATTCTTAGGAGATTTCCATTTCCTATGATGTAATTAACAATAGAGGCTACCTCCATAGGGATTTAAAGAACATAACATAAAATAAATCCTACTTTATTTTTTCATATAAAGTGGAGGAAAGATCTCTGGTATATACGAAGGCCTATCTTCCTTAGGAGTCCTTATTATGTGATTTGGTCTATTATAAGATAATATTTCTATCTTTCGAGATGGTACATCATGCCTTAATGTCATACCCGATCACTTCAATAAGTACCCCCTAAGATCTGCGTGGTGTCCACTCGGCATCCAAAATAAAATACCACAACCTTTTGTTTTCAAACTACCCATTGTGATCCTCCAAGCCAATGTAGAATATTTAGGAGAGTAGCCTTCAAACCATAAAATGTTTACCCATTCCGGTTTAGTAAAATCTCTAAAATGAAATAGTGTGTTAACTTGTGAGTGTAAAGTTCCTTTCGCAACCAAAGATAATTTATTGTTTATCATTAATTAAAGTATTTAAAATCATATAATGCAACTATCAGGTGTAGAAGAGTTAGAAGGCAAGCCCTAAGAGTTATTGCTATTAACTTTACTCAACATAGTGTGTAAAAATCAGTTAAACCAAGATAAAATAATATACCCAAATCTTTCAAATAAGGAAAAACCAGCCAACTAAGGGTCAAAGAAGAAAGAGAGCTTGCTATAACTATTAACCTGGAAAAAAAATGAAGCTTCTGATTCTCACATCTATATGCTTTAAATCTTTCCATAAAGGAGAAAAGAAAGTGGTAGTGTTATTCTATAAGGTAATATTCTTGCCTAAAAATCAAGAAGTTAAAAAGGAGTTGGAGTTATAAATTCTCCAAATCATCTTAGACTTACACATAAAATTAAGAGAATCAAGATCAGAGATTTCTAAACCACCATAAAGTAATGGCTTAGATATTTTATTCCAAGAGATAGTGATCAATTTTTTTCCATTCCCATTGTTGTGAATAAAGTCACAAACCATGCTAGTGATTTTCTTTATACCACTTTTAGGTAGTATGATGGAGCAAAGCCAATAATGCATATAACTCTAGCATATATATTTAACAAATTGAAGCCAAACAATAAAGGAAAAAAGGTTCCATTTCCACCCACAAAACTAATGTTGTAGCTTTTCAATAATCTTTGAGCAATCAAATGCTTTAGTTTTAGAGTAAGATATGGTTAAGCCAAGGAAGTGACTTTTGTTGAAAACCTAAACAATTGCTCAAGTGAACTCTAATAGTTTTATCCACTGACTTTGAATAAAAAATAACCGAATTTGTTGCATTTGTAGAGATGTTAGCCTCTTTGAAAAATAAATTTTGCAATGTAGAAAGACAGTTTATACTTGAGAGCTTAGCCTTGCCAAAAACCAAAAGATCATCTACATATATGAGGTGAGACATAGAACAATCTTATTTTTTAAGAGGCTTAAAAGTTGATTCACTACTGAATTTATCAAGAAGTCTAGAGACCGCATCCATGATAATTGAGAAAATATATTGAGACAAAGGACAACCTTATTTAAGACCAGAGAAGAAGGAGAAATACCCTCTAAGTTCTCCATTTAAAATAATTGAAAAAAGAACATGATCAATACAAACTTCTATACATTTAATAAAAATATGAAGGAACTTCATAAGATGTAATCTATGATAGAGGAAGTGACGATTGACATTATCAAATGCCTTCTTAAGATCAATTTTAGCACAAAAATTCTTTGAGCTGCTTTTTTAGTTAAAGCCATAGATAATTTCATTTGTAAGAACAACATTGTCAGTAATATCTCACCCTTGTAGGAAGGCTGCTTGAGCATGATGTATAAGATTAGGAAGAAGATGCGTCATCATATTAGCTATTAATTTAGAAATCACTTCGTATATAATGTTACAAAGGGAAAGAGGTCTGTAATCATAAATGACTACATCATGGGAACTTTTAGGGATAAGGGTTATAGCCAAATTTTTGGCTCTATGAAAGAGCTTTTCATGGGTGCAAAAGTACTGAATCGCTTCGATCAGTGATGGACTAGTGATGGTCCATGTATTAATAAAAAAAACTAGAAGTAAAGCCATCCCACCTAGGTGCCTTATCCAGACCAATATTAAACACATCATCTTTAATATCTTCAGGAGTAAAAGGCAAGATAAGAATTTCACTTTCCTGAGGGGCAATATGATTGCCAATGGGTATGTCAAACGAAGTGAAAAGAGATGATGAATTAAAGTTGTTAGCAATGTTGAGAAGTAAGAAATTGTCTCTCCAGCCATGTCCTCTTAGGTATTAAGGTCAAGATCGTTGGATTTAGGATTACTGATGTAGTTCTTATTTTTCTTAATGTTGATCTTTTGATATAAAAAGTTAATATCATCCTCTCCCTTAGAGAGCCAAGCATAATTGGCACGTTGAATCACTTATTTGTGTCTTATAAGCGATAGCTTCACTTACGCTTTTTTGAGTAGCTAGAGCATCATTAAAAAGTTCTTTACAAAGAGGGCAAGATTTTAGGCTTATATACATATCTCATTATGTTTCTTCTACAGATCTGAGATTCTATTGGTAATGAAGCTGAAAGAATTCTAGTTAGAACCTTTTAAAACCTCTTTAATATTTTTGAGACGATTGCAAAAAGCAAAGATAGGAACCCCCTCCATAGTTAACCTCCAAGCATTATGAATGATTTCCTAAAAAAGCAGAACAATGGCTCCAATAATTTTTATAGACGTATATGTTCCTTAGATTAAGCTTAATGCTAATGGAAGTCATAATAGGGGAGTGATCTGATGTGAAGGGAGCCATAACTTTCCAATGAGAATGGGGAAAGGATGTCATCCATTAAGTATTACAGAGAGCACGATCCAATAAGTATTTGATAAGATTATTAAGTTGTTGATTGAACTACATAAAGGAGACACCCAGATTTTGCATTTCTAACAATTCTTATTTGTGAGTACAATCATTAAAGTTATAGAGTTTATTGGGAAGAAGAGAACGATCCCCACCCCCAATTTCTCATTAACTTTTCAAATGCAATTGAAATATTCCATTATGATCCAAGGTTCATTTATACTTGTTGCTAATGAAATAATAGAATTCCATATGTCTTTCCTCTCATGGTTTCTATTTTTTGCATAAACAAAAGTAATGAAAAAGCTCATGGAAAAGTTAAGAGATAAACAACCATGAATAAGCTGTGGACGAGTATGCAAAGCTAAAAAGGAGTTCATATCCACATTCCATTTGAGCCAAATACACCCATTAGGGGTAGCCATGAAGTTGTTGAAATATTCTTCCCGTTTGAAGATGTTAAAGTGCTTAGTAGCAAGTGGGTTAGAGATAGATGGGAGGGAGAGTTTAATCTTGAGCAAACACATAACATCAATCTTGTTATCCTTTACAAAATTTTTGCAGTCGGTGACTCTAATATCACTATAGAAACCTCTCACATTTCAAGAGGCAATGTTTAATACTGTCATAAGCTCTTTCTGGGATTGGGAACTGCCCCCTTTAGGTCTTCTTTTTTGACCTTTATTTGTGGATAATAAGATGGTTGACTTTGTAGAAGAAGCCTTTATCTATAGTAATATCCTTAGTATGATATGTCGACTTATTAAGAGTAGGATTAGAGAAGGTGTCAAATAGGTTTTGAATAGTGCCAGAGGAGGCATTGGGAATGGTTGTGCTGAGGGGATAGAAGTACTATCAAAGGGTTCTTCATCCACACTAAAATCATATTCATTAGCAATAGATTCTAGACTATTAGTGAGATCAGAAATTGGTAAGTTTAGATTTGGAGTAGTGGTGTTAGAGGGTGGATGAGGCAAAGAGGAGTTAACTGCTCTATTGCTACTGGGTTCTAGGATGGAGGAGGCGCATACCTAATTATACTTTTTCTTCTGCCTTGAAGAAAGAGATAAGCAATAGGAAGTTTATAATTAGAGGATTTCAGATAGTTGGAGGAATTGTGGGCAAAAGTGTCTCAAGTAGCACATGGAACATTGTTCCATTGATAAATGACCGTTTGAAGTACTTCTTTACCATTAAGGGAGAGGGTAAGAGAGTCTGACAGAATGGAGGAAGTAGAAATTTGTATACTAACTCTAGCAAAAGTGAGCAAAAATTGATTAACAATTAGAGGGTCAACTGTTAAAGGAATGTCGATCTAGCTAGCAATTTTAGAAGTCCATTTTTAGACCAACAACACAGGAAAATTTTAGAATTTGACCTATATGGGAACCTCTTTGAAATCTTCTCTAACATGAGAGAACTCAGGAGTCCACTTTTTAAAGATAAAAAAGCTTTCTAAGAATATACCACGGTCCTCTATTAAGAATCATTTCTAGATCTTCTACTCAATTAAACTTAAAGAGAAAAAAATCATCAGCTAGTGAGATGAGATCAACATTACCACGGAGAGTCCAGATTTTCTTAAGTGCCTACAAAAGTTTACCATAATAAGGTCTCCTGTCAAGGGTATAACCAATGAGAGCATTGTTCCACTGTCTCAATTCATCAGCAATTTCTTCTTTGGTGAACGACACAATATCCTCAATGGAGAGAATGTAGCTAAGATTGAAAGGGCTAGAGCTGGAGATCTGCGAGGATAGAAGGTTTTTCTAGTTAAGTTTTGAGGTCAGGAGAGGGGGGGAAGGGGTCTTCCCAAAATGGAAGAAGAAGAAGATTGGAGATGAGGAAAAGCAGGAAAGTCCATAGACAAAGAAAAGAGAAGAGGGTGAAGGCCTTACGACCTCACCAAAAAGGAGAGACAGAACAATCTAAAATTAACAAAATGATGAAGCAATCTTCAGAAGAATGAAGGAGGAGGCCGAAGAGAAAACCCTATTAAGATGTAAAGTTTCACTTTTATATGATTTTATTTGATTTTTTATTATTCAAATAATTTTTTAATTGCGAGGCTTACGCCTCAACTGCCTCAAGGCTTTTATGCCTCACCTCACGAACGAAAAATGCCTTAATACCCAAAAATATAATTTTTAACATTATAAGATATTTTCTAACACCACCAAAATTTTCTTTAGCATTGTCATATATATACCAGCACACTTGTGCTTGTGTACAATACCATTGCATTAGCATCAAACTTGCACCCACAACCACAAACAAAAGTGATGAACTTTTTTTTTTTCTATTAACTTTTTCTCTCCCTCACTCTCGCTCTCCTCACTAAATTACTTTTTTCACCAACATAACTATTTATCAACAATTTCTTGCAACCCAATAGCACATCCCCTCCCCCTCTATCTTGGAGACTATGTTTTTTATGAACTAAATTATAAAAACTAAGTCTAGGCAACATCCCTTAATCATCCATTTCATGATATTTTTATATCATATCATTTAGTTCTCAAATTATTTAATTTTATTCAACAATTAGACATCTCTTTTAACAAATAACAAATAAAATTGTGCTTAATTTGAATCTAATTTATCCTTGAATGAAACACTAGATTTTCTTAAATACACAAATATCACTCTAGCTATCACCGAAAACATTGGTCAATATGTTCTTTTTTTAACTCCTTCAAAAAGCTTAATCAAAATATTTCTTTATCATCTTTAATAATGTGTTTTGCTTCTATGTTCAAGATTCCCATTTTCTTCTTGAACTATTATATCCGAGTGGTTGCAACACCATTCATAGATAATATTTTTTTCACATATAAGAATCGCTAGATCAGTATCACAAAATCCAACAATTTCATGCCACCTCTATTAAGCTATAGTAAAATTTAAACAGAACCTTTTATGTGCATAAAATTCACTTCATTATCCCCCAATATGCTTTTACTAGATTTGACATGTTCCTACTTACTAGTCTTATTGCATGGCTACATCAAGTATAGATGCAATAACATATATTAGTGAACTAACTACTGATGCACAAGGAATATTGGCAATATGTTTTATCTCCTCATTAGTTTAAGAAATTGTTATTTTAAAAGTTTAAAATGCTTGCCAAATGAGTACTTAATGATTTTTCTAGTAAAAAATTAAAATTGCTTAACTCTTTCTTAAATATACTTGGCTTGAGATATAGCTTTAACATACTGTTTATTCAATCACAAGTAATTCTCACCATGATAATTTTCATTGCTTCTCCAAAGTAAACGTGATATTCTTTTGAAATTTGTTCATTATATTCAATGACATCATCATTCTTATCAACTCTTATGATATAGCAACATGCATTCATTGAATTTAATAAAGAGAATTTGATGCATGAGCTCATCAAATTTTTTGTTGCACTGATGAGAAGCCTTCTTTAATCCATACAAGCCTTTTATTCAAATTTTTAATAAGATTTTCTTTTCCTATGAAATTTAAAGCCTACATATTGCACTATGTAAATGCCCCCAAATAACCATAAAGAAAAACTATATTAACATCTAATTGCCTAAAATATAAAATTTGTGTTGCTATTATACTCAATAGCAATAGAATATTAGAAAAAATCTCACTAAAATCAAGGCCTTTTATTTTCTTAAATCATTTTACCACCAGTCTTGAATTGCACATTTATGCCCTACCTTGATACCCAAAAGACAGTCATTCTACAATATCTTATGCTTTCATAACTTGACTAATGTACAAATGTTTTTAATATAAGGAATCTACATTTACTTTCACTATCAACTCCCACTTGAGTACTCTACAAAATTTTCAACAAGCATTGTTACTTAAAAATATTCAAGTTCATAAGCAGTTTCTAGAAATAAGTAATATAAGCAAACTATCTATGAGTAGGTTTAAACACTCTTTGAGATAAATGATGTGCTTGGCTCAAACTTTTCTTAACAATTTTTGGAATCATTTAACCTCTTTCTTACAAATCATTTTTTAAAAATCTCCTTGAACTCAACCAATTCACTAGTGGATGCTGCTTTCCTGTCATTATCATACAAGCCTTTATACAAAACAATTTTAATAAACATAAGAGTCCAACTTCTAATGCCTTTCAATTTTAACCATCCCAGAATCTGTAGCCAGAAAATCAACTCCATATCAAATGAAATAATAATTTTTAAGAGCCATTACACTTTACCCCATTAATTTATCAAAATGAACCCATAACCCCCTATAAGGTTTAAAAATATACAAACAAACACATGCACTTCTAATCAAAGTGACATACTTAGCTCTTCCTTTCAAGATGATTAACTGCAAATAACATTCTTTTCGTATCTAAATGTACCACTTTGCTTCAAGTGCAATTCTTTTATCTTCCTCTCAACAACAATGTTTCACAATTCCTTCTCTCCATAAGGTTCTAAAACAATTGATTTTCAACTTTCACCCATTATAGAGGCATCTTCCTTTCTTATCTATTAAGGTCATTCAATTTGTGTTTCCCTCCCATACTTTTCCCTTGAAGTTTTCTCTTCATATGGGGTTTCACAGGATTCTAGTAAAAGGAGATGAAAATCAACACACAGGAGGTTTTCATAAGATTTCAAATAATAACTTTGTAAAGGATACCCATAAATTTAAAATTTTCATGGTTTTTCTTCAAAGTTAATGTGTTGTTGTGTGGTAGATCAACATTTTTGCCTTTTTGATAATAATACCAGTAATTATCTTCTATTAGGTTTCATTAATGTGTTAGGGTGTTCTCCATCTCCACTTCCATGTTTATGTAGTTGTTTATGTTGTCAATATTTGTAAGAAGATAATTACTTTAGCTGAAGTTTACCATCATGGTGGATCTTTTACTAAGTTGTGCATACCATCATATTTGGGTAGGAAAATGGACAATTTTACTATAAATCGTATTTATTAGTTAGCACTAACTTTTGAATAAATCTTAATTAAACATTGGGGGATGGTGCTTCAAATTAACTGTAATACAAGCTCCTTGGGTTATGTGTGGCTAATAAAATTAGATCTCTTGAAAATGACAATCGAGATGATTATATGAAAAGAGGAAACAACACAAATTAAAATATATGCACTTATTGTTAATAAACTAATATAAGAAAACATTCCTAAGCTTCATCTAGAACCTATAGTTCATATACTAACATTTGAAGAGAAATAGAGGAATTAATATGAGTAAATTATGTGTGATGATAGATGAAAATAAGCATATTTTCAACAATAGGCTGCTAGATGAAACTAGCATCTAAGAATGCCCACCTATACAAATATTGTTGCAACTTTTAATTACTTTAACAAATATTAGGGATTATTTTTGTGATTTGAGGCAACGATGAAGCAACAATGCCTAGAACTTGAATTAAGGTGGAGTCAAGGAGGTAAATGGGAGGATCTTCATCATAAGCCACAATGAATGAATCCTTTAAAAAAAAATCCTAAGAGTATTATTCAGATCATGATAAAGACATATTCGGAGTGATTTTGGCAATGATAAGGATGAGTTTTATATTAGGAAAAGAACACCAACAAAAGATTTACACTACAACTCTAAATGAAGTTTCATAGTGCACACCAGTATTACACTTCACAAAAGAAGTTCAATGTATGAAATTTGTTATGCTATTAGAATTTATTCTAATTAGGCCATAACATTTGAAGGCATGTTTGAGTTTGTCTTAGAAGCACCTTAGTTTGTAGCACCAAAATGAAGCCCATATTGACACTCAGGAAATGACCCCACAAATAAGTCACAAAGCATGCCAAGAATCCCTCTATTTTATCAAAATGATACAAAATGGCTCACAATGAACCTCAATTAAACTTAGTCAAGTCAAGTCAACACTTAATCAATACTAGTTAATCCAATCAACTTTAGTCAACCCAATATGTTGCCCCAATCCAATTCAAATTGACCTAGCTCACCTCAATTTGTAAACATAAAATGAGACCATTGATGTTCTTCAATATGGTCAATAATTATTGCGACCTAAAAGCATATATTGTAAGCACGTCCACAGCATCAAAATGACAAAAAGATGGCTATCAACTACCCTAGATGTCACCCTTTATAATGTTGAAAAAGCATGGATGATGAGACCCAAAGTGAGATCTAATGAAGTCCTGACATACCTTAGATTTTCCCAAAAAATTATTTGGGGACTAATAAGGTCCTGTTGTGGTCCTAGCGAGACCGCATCAATTCATAGAAAATATTTGAAAAGTAGCATAGAATGAGATTTTTGACATGGGCACTCGTGACTTAACTCTCTAAGCTCCAAATTATCTAGAATTTAGGGCCACCTTCAATTAAAAAGAGTTGAGGGCTTAGTCTTATATCTTTAGAAATACTTTGAATCTTCCATCCATTTCAACAAATATAATGATGCATTCAATAATAATAATTTTCAAGTATTTGAAGACAAAAAAATCAAAGATATAAATAATATAAATAATGAAGTAATGTGAATACATAAAAATTTATAATATACGCATGACATTAAGTAACTAGCTAGAGAATGAAAGTTAGAGGTACTATGAAGCGAAAAAGATTGTGAAGGCAAAGCATTAAGAAACACTTTCAAGAAATTCATGAGTAATAAGCTACTGCGTTGGCAATAAGAATTAGTGAAAAATATACAAGAACAAGTGGGAATGTAAGCATGAAAAGAATAACCACCCAAAAGTAGCTAGCTCAATCATGTAAATATAGAGGTAGAGTCAACACGGTCCTTCACAAAATACATATCTAAGGGGTTGTTCCATCGCAAGTATTTTAAATATTTGTGTATTTCAAAAATAGTATAAATTAAATAAATGTATTTTTGAATACTTAATATTATTAAATTGTAAAATAACTTCAAGAAATTAATTTTTATTTGTTTGCTTGTAAAATGAATCAAAATTTTATATTGATATATTTTTGATATGTAATTTCGTATAATTTATATATTTATCAAAACTTCTTAGGGCATGATGTCAAAGTAGAGGCGAGATTGAAAAAGATGGTGACTATTATGGAAAGGGGATAGAGATGGTGATGGCAACAACAAGGCCAAGACGGCGAGATCACCAAGGATCAAGTTACAAGGTTACATACAATGAGTCACGTCAATGGGAAAATATTGATGGTGGAGTCACATAAATAGGCAGGGTATTAGTGAGAAAGGTGGCATCAACAAGAAAGATCGAATAGATAAGTTGGATCACAACAATAAGCATAATCACATTGCTAGTTGGGGTACCATGATGAGAAGTGTACAAGGATAAGAATTACATACTTTCATTTCACTTTATTTGGTTGAATAAAAATACAACAAATAGGTTATTGGAGATATTCTAAATTCCTTAAAAACTACTTTATTTGTTTTACTTTCAATCAAACACAAATAAACTCAAAGCCCAACAGTTATTTTATCCTACAATACTAATACATCAAAACAAATAGACTAAAGTGAATTCAAATGCTACACATACATAATTTCATGAACATAATTCTCTGCAGAGTAAGCGATAAATTCAGAGAACCAAGATCCATATATAAAATTAAAAATAATAGTGCCTTCTCTCCTATAATGACCAAAATCATTACAAAGCATAACTACAAGATTTTTCAACAAATTTATGCTTCCCATGACAAATCAAACAAAATAACTTAACATATCCCCAAAAATATGTTCAATAATCACAATATCAAGTTGAAGAGCATTCTATTATAAAAAATGCCTTTAAACTCCAAGAAAATATTTCTTAACTCTTTTCGAATGATGGGCACTATTAAAGCAAAGTCATAATTGGAACAAGCCCTACTAAATCTAAGTTCCCCTACTAGAATATAAAAGAAAACAAAAAATTACAAAAATAAAAAATGCTCAAGCAGTAAAAGACTATGAAAAGAAATCATATCTATGCCAATTTACCATAAATGAAAACCTCAATTTTGACCAAAACTCATAAAAAGTCTATGCCACCTTACATCAAGTGTACCCATATGATCGCAATCAAAAACATCATGGTTATAAGGATGTTACACATGCCTTCTAAGCGAATAGTGATTATAGCCAAAGTTTGGAAGTTTTTCACTGACTAAAGCTATGAGTCATAATAATCCAAAAGTGCACCTGATATAGCATGAACCCATTGTTAGTAAAGATTGAATTAAATTAACCCATTCAATAAGTTTTTTTTGCAAGTTGACAAGGTTATTTTGAATGATACAACTCATGTTGCAAATAAAAAATGTTCAGCCAGGTTGAGTCAACTACATCTATTGATTAAGTAGACTAAGTTCATCATAAATGAAATCATAAATCTTGATTGGATTCACTCTGAGTAAATAAAGAAATATCTTCTACAAAATCAAATTATTTCTAAAAAAAAATAAGTTTTATAGAGCCCACTAAATAGCCTTAATTATAAGTTCTCGCACATAATCGAGAGTGGTAAGTAATTTATAAAGTAATAGGAGTTACATTTATAGAAAACCTTTAGACCAAATCATTAAGTCCTTGTCCTAGGTGGAACTTTGAGCAATGTTATCTAATATCAAATATGCCTATTAAAAATTTAGCTCAAATACCAAATTGAATATATCAAAGTCAAACAAATATTTTAGAGCTCTCAAAGTTCTAGTGACTCCATTAAGATAAGTTTTCTTTTTCATTTTTGGACTTTGGCTAATTATATAAATTCTTTATCTTAGTTGTCATTATAATAGCAGCTGCACACTAATGAAGGACCATATTTAGTGATATTCTGAAAAGGAAATTAACAATTGAATTCCTCTAGATCCAAAGTTAAATTATCAAATCTTGTTTTTGTCATTGAGAACATTAAAATGCAACTTGCATAAGCTTATATGCCTCCACTATGGATTCCAAGGAAAATAGAATTTGCCTACAGGCCACTCATTTATACAAATGTCATACATATCCTTGCTTCATAAACGATAGCTAGAACGCATGCAAACATACTCTAACTAGGTCTGCACACATATGTTGGTAGGTCCTATAGTTCGCAATATGGCATAGCCCTTGTTTAACCTCATTGTTTCATAAAAGATAAGCCTTCCCACTCAAATTTTACTCATTAACCAAAACCCTCTTATGAAATTCTCACACAATTGAGTCCTTAGCTTACTCCACCTTATGTTCTGTTGTTCAAATGCTATACATATCCAAACAAAGCATTGTAAAATTAAGAACTTTGAAGGAAAATACTTGACAACAAAAAATAAGTTAGAAGCTTTCAGAAAACAAAGAAACCTCAATTAACCAGAATAACAAGTACATGAACCTTCAGTTTCTTGATAACTCCCAAAAAGAAAATTCTCCTATAAACATAAATTTGAGCACCAATTCCATTATCTTAAGAGGTGTTTGGTAATAGACTAGAATTAATTCAATTAGAATTTAGTAAATCGTGTATATCCGAATTTAGTAAATCTTGAGCTACTAAATCATAAATTGCATTTGACTAAGATTTAGTAAATCCTGTTAATTCTTCAGAAGCTGTTTGATAAGTTATTTGAGGATTTAAATTTGTTAGCTCAACAATTAATTGAAAATAATTAACTATCAAACATATAATGATAGAATCTAATCCCTTGAATTGAGGTCGGTCCTAGTCGGAGAGTTGGTCTGAGTCTTGAGTGGTCCAACCGAGTTGAGATAATTGGGAAGGTTTGCGGGTGCTTTCTGAACCATTGGATTAGCGCCTTTTGACTCGGCTGTTGGATCTAATCACTTGGATTGAGTGTCTCTTGGGCTGAGGCTTTAACAGTCGGATTGCTTTGACCTTTTTCTGCCCTTGGATGTTGTTCTTTAATCAGACGATCTGGATTCCTACTAGAATTAGTGGGTTCCACGTGTAGCTTAACTGTCGGTTTGATTCATTACCTCAATTGGTGTTCCCTAGGATTGAATCTTATCCCTTGCTTTGGGTTACGGTGGCTTTCTCTGGGCCGTTGGATGAATCTTTAGGGATAAGCTAACTGATAGAGTCTTTTGTTTCATTTTTGCGACCATTCGAGTTGTCAACACTCCAGGAGGAAAATGAGAGCGGCAGTAGGGGAGGAGAGAAAACTTAGGGTTTCTGATCGGTGATAATGGCGATTCCGGCGAGAGAACCAGAAGAAAAGGAGGAGTCAGAGGAAGAGAAGAAAAGGAAGAACTGGAAGAAGATAAGTTTGATAAAATTGTTCATTACCCCTCTGTTTCTCTTTGATCCCCTATTTATACTCATTTCTAACCCTCATCTAATGCTTTCTTGTAGAAATAACAACTTTCAATTACAATGGATCATTTATTCCTGTTGCTTCCTTCTGTCTCTCTGGACTATTGGTTGGTTAGTGCTCGAGCTTATTGATTTCTTGAGATTTTCGTGTTTCCTTTTTTCTCTACAAAAATAATAGAAAATTGTTATTTTGTTACGGTTTCTTGATTCTTGAGTTCTGGTCTAATCTCTTTTACTGTCAGCTGCAAGGTTCATTTTTTATTTCTGCTATCTTCTGTTGTTTCCTTCATTCTGTTATATAATAACAGAAAATTGTTTATATTGTTTATTTGATTCATGGTTTCTGATCTTCCTTCTATTTATGGGTAACTGTTGTAGGGTTTATTATCTATCTTCAGTTGTGCTATCCTTTTGTGATGCTACTTTGGGATTTTTAGTGCTGTTGCCTTTGAAGTCACTCTAGCTGATCCTTTGGCTCTGGTGTTATTCTGGACATGTTATTATTTATAGTCTGTAATAATTGTATTTGTTTTAAGCTCTGAATTAGTGTACCTGTAATATTTTCTTCTTGTTATTTATCCTATCTAGTCTCCGTCTGTTAAGTATTTATAATGTCTGGCTATTATTATCCCTCCTTACTATCCTGATTAATGATTTATGTTTATGTTGTGAAGTCCTTTAGCCAACTTGGAATTTTTCTTTCCCTTTTGCCTCTGTTGCCTATTTGAGGATATGGAGTCTATCATTACTCCCTCGCCACACATTGACCTTGTCCCCAAGGTCAAAGTCAGGAAAGGTTCCCTGGAATTCCTTAATTTCTACCCAAGAATTATCTATTTCTGGAATACCTTCCCATTGTATTAAGACTTATGTGATTGGTCCGTCTCCTTGTATTCTTCTCCTCTGATCTAGTATCTTGATGGGTTTGACCAGGGGATGCCCTTCTAAGAATTGTGTAGGTAATATGGTTGGGTGAATGTTTGAATCTTGTCTGAATTATCTAAGTCTAGAGACATGGAAAACATTGTGAATCTTTGCTATTTCTGGAAGGTCTACTTTGTAAACCACAGTCCCTACTTTTTATAGAACTTTGAAAGGACCATAATACTGTCTTTGCAACTTTGTATAGGGTTTCTTTGATACTGATATCTGTCTGTATGGTTGTAATTCAACTAATACTAGATCATTTACATTAAACTGAAGCTCCCTTCTGTGCCGGTTTGCTATTTGTTTCATTCTATTCTGAGCTTCTTATAAGTTTTTCTTCAGTTACTGTAATACCATGTCCCTTTGTTGTAGTACTGTTTCCACTTCCATATTGGTGGCTGTATTGCCATTATAGGATATAATTTCAGGTGGTAGTCTGCCATATATGATTTGGAAAGATGTCATTTTTGTGGAAGTGTTAATGGCTGTATTATAGGAAAACTCTGCCCATGGGAGAAATTGTAGCCAATTTCTGGGTGTCTCTAATACAAAACATTCTTAGGTATTGTTCTTAGTGTTCTATTTGTTACCTCTCGCTTGGCCATCGACCGGTGATAAGCACTACTATGGCTTAATGTTGTTCCACTTAGTTTGAATAATTCTTGCCAAAATTTGCTCATAAAGATAGGGTCTCTGTCTGAAACTATTGCTTTTGGAATTCCATGTAGTTTAACTATGTCTGAAATGAAAGTTTGAGCTATGTAGGTGGCTGTAAAACAAGTTGGAAGGGCTGAGAAATGAGCATACTTTGAAAGTCTATCTACTACTACTAGTATAGCAGTTCTGTTGTGGGCTTTGGGTAGACCTATTATACAATCCATTGATACTTCCTCCCAAATGGTTGTTGGAATAGGTAAGGGTTGTAGAAACCCTGCAGGTTTTTGGGTATCATATTTAATCTGTTGACATACTGGACATGTGGCTATGAAGTGTTTTATATCTTGCTTCATCTTTTTCCAGTAGAATTATTGAGTAATTCTGGCCCTTGTCCTCTTAATTCCCCAATGTCCTCCTACTGGTGTTGAATGTAATTCTCTTATAAGCCTATTTCTTATTTCAGAGTCTTTTGATATGACTATTCTATTTTTGTAATATATCAGTCCATTAGTGTATTTGTAATTGGGAAATAATTCTGGACTTAAATTTGTTTATGCAACCGCTCTAGTTCCATTGGATTGTGTTTCTTCTTTAACTGTTGTAGCAAGGTTGTGAACGCGAGTATAAGCATATAAGGTGTGTTGTGTTGAGCCTTCGCATATCGCTTTCATGTATTGTATGCTTTTCTCGGATAGGCATCGCCTTATTGATTATTCCGGTTTATATTCAATCGTATAATAAAAGCTCAGGAGTTTAATAAGAAATCTTTGCTGTTCTGGAGTCTGAATTGTCTGTTACATTAACTCCCTTATGCTCTTTTGATCTGTTCTTATAGTGAATTTATTACTAGATTGTCTCCATCTTCCTACCGCTTCATAGCATAAAGTTCTCTAGCATATGTTGATGCTCAGTAGTGTTGGAGATAATTTCTTGTCAAATAAGCAAGAGGATGATTGTTTTGAACTAATCGCTCCTATTGCACTGAGGCATCTGTTCCAATAAAGGTATGGAAAAATTTGGAAAAGCTAAAATTGGTAAGGATACCATAGCTTGTGTGAATGTCGCTTTTGATTCTTCGTCTAAATTATTGTTTAGCTAGCATGAAGTTAATGGGGATGCAATTGCTGATAGTTTTTTACAAACTTTACGTAATAGCCGCTAAACCCAAAACCCCTTAACTGCTTGATCAATTGGGTAAAACCATGCTTAGACCTCAATCTTTTGGGATCCACTGCTATACCTTGTGCAGATAAAATGTGATCTAAATACTCAATTTTGTCTTGTGTGAATGAGCATTTAGATGGCTTGATAAATAGATTGTGTTGTTTCAGTTTTTCTAACACTGTTTGTAAATGGATTTGATGCTGCTCTATTGTAGTGTTGTATATTAAGATGTCATAAAAAAATTAGTACAAATTTCCTTAGGAGAGGTTCGTATTCATCATAGCTTGAAGGTTGAGGGTGCATTTATTAATCCAAATGGCATTGCAAGAAATTCATAGTGCCCTTCATGTGTTCTAAAGGCAGTTTTATAATTGTCTTCTTCAGCCATTCTGATTTGATGATATCCTGATCTTAAATCTAGCTTTGAAAAAATTGTGGCTCCATGTAGTTCATCCATAAGCTCTTCTGGGATGGTAATTGGGAATCTGTTCGGTATTGTTATTTTATTTAGAGCTCTATAATCCACACAGAATCTCCAAGTTCCATCCTTTTTTCTGATTAAAAGGGCTGGGGAAGAGAATGGACTGATGCTTTCTCTGATTATTCCACTGTCCAACATTTCCTTTATGAGTTTCTCAATTTCAGTTTTCTGGAAATGTGGGTATCTATAACTTTTTACTTTGATTGGTTGAGTTCCGTAAATTAATATGGTGGTCAATACTTTGGGGAGGTAATGTCTGGGGCTTGAAATAAATCTTGGTATTGTGTAATATTGCTTGAATGTTTTCGTGTAGCTTTGGAACTCACTTGTCAGTAGCTCAGAACTTTGGACTTTTGTTATTTGTGTAAGAAGCTATTTCGTTATTTATTGTAATTTGGTGAACTGGTGCAATGTGATGCCTTGAACCTTGGATGTTGTGTCTCCTTGCAGTTGTATCAAGGTGTCCTTATAGTTAAATTTCATTGTGAGCTCCTTGTAATTAGTTGTACATTCCCCTAATTGCAAACATCGAACACCTAATACTACATCTGCCCCTTGCATTGGCAGTAAATAGCAATCAGTGATGAAGGTGTATCCTTGTAGTTGGATAGGAATATTAGAGCATATTCCTGAACATTTTAAAGTTTCCCCGTTTCCTACTAATACTTTGAAGACTGATGCAGGTGTTACTGTGTGGTCTATAAACTTGGCTAGTTTGGACTGGATAAAGTTGTGGGTTGAACCACTATCAATCAGTACTTGCACTTTTTTATTTCCAATTATCCCTTCTAGTCTTAGGTTTCTAGGATTTGATTGACCTGTGAATGCATTGAAACTAATTTCTGGAATATCTTCTTGCAATGACAAGTGTTCTACTTGATTTTCTTGCTGCAGGTTGTCATCCTGCTCCTCATTGATCACCATGAGGGCAAACAGTTTTGATTTACAGATGTGGCCCCTATGGAATTTCTCATCACAGTTAAAACATAATCCTTTTTTTCTTCTTTCTTTTAACTATGTTGGTGTGAGTCTTTGTATTGGAATGGTTGGTTTGGTATTAGTATTGTTGTTGTGCATTGACATTGTTGGTGTAGGGAGTAGAGGTTGTTGATATTGCTGTTGGTATTTTATGGCTGGTACTTGATTGAATCTTACTATTCTTGCCATAAACACCTCATCTGCTAACCTATCTTCCATTAGTTTAGCTAACTGAAAGGCTTGTTGAATAGAATTAGGCTGTAGGGCTCTTACTTCTCTTTTAATATCTTGTCTAAGCCCTGATTCAAAATAACTTTGTAGAAATTCAGGTGGAATACCTGAAATTTGGTTAGCTAATTTCTCAAATTGATTGTAGAATTCTTGGATTGTGGTTTTTTATTGTAGCTTAGCTAATTCTCCTCTCAAATCCCTGTATAGAGAGGGTCCAAATCTTTGTATGACTTGTTCTTTGAACTGTGTCCATGAATGCAGTTGTTTGTTTCCATGCATCCATTGATACCAGCTCAAAGTCGGTCCATCCATGTATACTGAAGCTATTATAAATTTTTGATCCTCTGATAAGCTATAGTACTGAAAAAACTGGTCTGCTTTGAACATCCATCCTCTTGGATTTTCTCCATTAAATCTAGGCATATCTACTTTAACAGGTCTGGAATTTTGTTGGTGTCGTGTGTGTGGTCTATTTGGGGAAGGAAATTCATTATAAGAAGCATTACACACCTGAGATTGTTGTTGTTCTTGAAAATTTGTTTACAATTTGGCTTCTATAGCCGAGAGCCTTCTTGAAACTTCATTCAGTATGATAGTAATTGAGGACATTTGTTCATCCATTTTATTTAGACGTCCCACACATTCTTCTATTGTTTTTGATGTATGTCTTGTGCCTTCTGCCATTGTTTGAGTTGTGGTAATCAACAAGAGCACCAATGATAGAATCTAATCCCTTGAATTGAGGCTGGTCCGGTTAGGCTGGAGTTGGTTCAGTGAGTCTACTCACTGAGTGGTCTGAACCCGGCTGAGTTGAGATAATTGGGAAGGTTTGCGGGTGCTTTCTAAATCGTTGGATTAGCGCCTTTTGACTCAGCCGTTGGATCTAATCACTTGGATTGAGTGTCTCTTGGGCTGAGGCTTGAGCCGTCGGATTGCTTTGATCTTTTTCTGCCCTTGGATGTTGTTCTTTAATCAGACGATCTGGATTCCTACGAGAATTAGTGGGTTCCACGCGTAGCTTAACTTTCGGTTTGATTCATTACCTCAATTGGTGTTCCCTGGGATTGAATCTTATCCCTTGCTTTGGGTTACGATGGCTTTCTCTGGGCCGTTGGATGAATCTTCGGGGATAAGCTAATCTAATAGAGTCTTTTGTTTCATTTTTGCGACCATTCGAGTTGTCGACACTCCAGGAGGAAAATGAGAGCAGCAGTAGGGGAGGAGAGAAACCCTAGGGTTTCTGATCGGTGATAATGGCAATTCCGGCGAGAGAACCAGAAGAAAAGGAGGAGTCAGAGGAAGAGAAGAAGAGGAAGAACAAGAAGAAGATAAGTTTGATAAAATTGTTCATTACCCCTCTGTTTCTCTTTGATCCCCTATTTATACTCATTTCTAACCCTCATCTAATGTTTTCTTGTAAAATAACAACTTTCGTTACAATGGATCGCTTTATTCTGCTGCTTTCCTGTCTCCTGGACTATTGGTTGGTTAGTGCTCGAGCTTATTGATTTCTTGAGATTTTCTGTGTTTCCTCTTTTCTGTTACAAAAATAACAGAAAATTGTTATTTTGTTGACTGGTTTCTTGATTCTTGAGTTCTGGTCTAATCTCTTTTACAGTCAACTGCAAGGTTCATTTTTGATTTCTGCTATCTTCTGTTGTTTCCTTCATTCTGTTATATAATAACAGAAAACTGTTTATATTATTTATTTGATTCATAGTTTCTGATCTTCCTTCTATTTATGGGTAGCTGTTGCAGGGTTTATTATCTATCTTCAGTTGTGCTATCCTTTTGTGATGCTACTTTGGGATTTTCAGTGCTGTTGCCTTTGTAGTCACTCTAGCTGATCCTTTGGCTCTGGTGTTATTCTGGACATGTTGTTATTTGTTGTCTGTAATAATTGTATTTATTTTAAGCTCTGAATTAGTGTACCTGTAATATTTTCTTCTTGTTATTTATCCTATCTAGTCTTTGTCTGTTAAGTATTTATAATGTCTGGCTATTATTGTCCCTCCTTACTATCCTGATTAATGATTTATGTTTATGTTATGAAGTCCTTTAGCCAACTTGGAATTTTTCTTTCCCTTTTGCCTCTGTTGTCTATTTGAGGATATGGAGTCATATCATATAATAATTACAATAATATGTTTTAATTAGTCAAATTATAATAACATATCAATTAATCATTAATAATTTTAAATTAAGTAACCCTAAATTAAGTTAAATTAAATTAAAAATAAATATTAACTATTAAATTAGTGAAATTTTAAAAGTTATAATCATCAACCTATAACTATCAGTCCATAATTATATAACCTTTAATTATGAACCATAGTTAAAATTAATTTAAATTATTGAAGGGATCAACTAATAACACTATTTGAATAAATAACAAGTAGAAACTAGTGAAAATTGAATGCCAGTTTCTCCTTGATCACTATCCACTTATCCACTTCAAGAAGATAAAAAATGGCGGCAGATGGATGCCGATAGCTTTGTCGAGCTCCGACTTGATGACGGACATTGGATCGAGTTAGCTGGCGGCCTAAATGATGAGGTTGAGATTTTTTTTTTTTTTTTTTGGAATGGGTATCCACCCAGCACCCCACCCATCTTGTGGATGAGGATGCCGTTGTGACTAATCCCACTGGAACCGAGCGCCACATTCATCACCCACACGTGACGGGCCCCACTTAATTTTCCGCATTTTGCGCGCCTGGAGAATCGAACCCGACCGGGGTTCCCGCACGCCCACCAACCGAAGAGCGGGTGAGGTTGAGATTTTGGTGCTCAAACCTTCTTTCTTCTCCCCTTCCGGCACACCCAAAGGCCAAACCATCGAAGAAAAGCGTAAGGACGCCGCGATGGTAATCCTTGTCTTTCCTTTGCGCTTTTAGCTTCAGAATCCTAAATTCACCTTCCCACGGATTTACTAAATCCGTGATTTAGGGATTTACCGGATTTACGGGATTTTATTAAATCCGTTTTTTTGCGTTTTGCGGGATTTACGGGATTTACAAGCTTAATTTAGAATAAATTCGTTATCAAACATTCTCGTAATGTTAACAGCAAAAGATAAGCTAAAAATCAAAATAGTAGATATTTAGCTTATCTTTTGCTGTTGACATTAAGAGGGTGTTTAGTAACGAGTTTATTTTGGATTAAGCTGTTAAATCCCGTAAATTCTGCAAAATGCAAAAAAGTTAATTATTTAGTTAAGTTATGCATTTGTATTAAATTTATTTAATTGAACATTACTAATTATAATTATAGTTTTTATCAATCATAATTAGATTAGTTAAATCATACTTAATGTATATTAATATTTTAACTATCATCAACTAAATTATTAAACTAACTGAACATATTTAACAAATTTAAATCATAAATCCTTTCAATTGATTTAAGTTAATATATTTTTAATTAATTAATATTACTTATTAAAATAAGTTAGTATAATTGGCTTAAATCATAAATTAATAATGTGCATCTCATATCTTAATTCTAAAAGTCGTCCCTGCCACTAGCATCTGCGATGTATGAAGGAGAAGAGTTCATAAATTTTCATCGATCTGACTATTGATGAATGGAAGTGAGAGAGAAGTGATGAGAGAGATCGCCATTAATATGGATACTTAATTTCTCTCTTGAACACACAACATAACTTTTCTCACTTTCAACTATGAAGATGTCATTTCATTTGAACATAATTCTCTATGGAAATTTTAGAATCAAATAAGGCAATTCGCGAAGGAATGCTAAGTGCATATTTGCGATCAATCTTATATTGTATTTTTTTTAGTATATTATTTTTTAAAAATATATTTTTTTAGTTGAATCTTTAAATATTTTTATTTTTTATTTATAAAAATAAATCATATTATTTTTGTTAAGAGAAACACTAATCATCATCAAGTATGATCTAGCAAACACAAAAGAATACAATATTTATATGAAAACCCATAAATGAGAAAAATCATGGGAGAGCAGAAGCAAAACTTTCACTAACAAAAGAAGTTGTCAGGATAATGCCAAATACAAAGTCTCTTGCAAAAAAATTTCAATACTAGCTTCTATACATCTCTCACCTCTCTCTCATAACCTTGTCTTCTTGCTTACTTTTTCTCTTGACATATAAGAGGTTTTTATAGAGTGAACATGACATATATTTGGCAGCAAATATATTTGAAAATAAATATATTAAATAATAGATATATTTAGAAAAAAAATGTTTGGTAAGAAACAAATTTGGCAAGTGAAATCAAAGCATTAATTAGCAAATCTCCACATTGTTTTAAAATCATGCCAAATGTGAAAGCTCCAAATTATACCCCGCTCTCCAAAGCCCCATAGGCTCATTTGCATCGAACATCGATCAAGTTCAACCTTGAACTTAGTCACCATAAGAGGTTTTATCAAAATGTTGGCAAGATTCTCCAATGTGCTGATTTTCCCTAGTGTAATATTACCTTGGGTGATAAAATCTTGAATAAAGTGAATCTTGATGTCGATGTGCTTGGTTTGCTCGTGGTACATTTGATCTTTTGTCAGATATATAGAATTTTTACTATTATAAAACACGGTCATCTTCTTAGACTTCCTTCTATGCTCCCCTTATAAGTCTCTCAATCAAACGATTTCTTTCACAACTTCGAAAATTACCATATATTCTACCTCAATCATAGATACAGCTACAGAGTGTTGTAAAAATGACCTCCAACTGACCACGCAACCTCCTAGAGCAAATACAAATCTTGCAATAGACCTTCATCGATCTAAATCACTAGTATAATTGAAGTTCACAAACTTAAAAAGCTTTGATTTGAAGGCGCAAAATGTCAAACATGGATCCATGGTACCACTAAATATCTCAAAATCCTTGTATTGCTTTCTTAGATTCGTCATGTATCTTCTCAGAAATCTTATTTTCTATTTAAAAATCTGGACAAGTGTAGACCATGGAATACGTTAAGCTGCTAATGGAACTAGTATAAAAAATGCTCAATGTTTTCCTTCTTGACATCTGTAGTTGGAAACATCTCTGGACCACACAGTCGTAGCGATGGAGTTGAAAATATGCATCCCAATTTCAACCTCTCTTATACTTTATGAATATAGGTTGATTGAGAAAGGTGCAAAAGTCCTTTTAATCTCGATCAATAAATCTTCATCCCAAGTATCTTTCTTGCCACATCCATACCTTTAACATCAAATCCAAATCTAAGAAGATCGTTAAACTTCTGAACTTTGGATTTCTCCTTAACATCAATCAACATTTCATCCATATAAAGCAAGAGGTACACAACTTCTTCAAGTACACACAATTGTCAAAACTATTTCTAGAAAAGCCATTACTAATTATGAACACCTCAAACCTCGTGTATCACTGTCGCGAGGGCTGCTTTAGCCAATACAATCACTTCTTTAATCTACAAATAAAATCATTTTTTTCTTTCCACAAAAATCCTTAGGGTTGGATCATGTATATTTCCTCTTCCAATGTGTTATGCAGAAATACAAGCTTCACATCTAACTCTTCAAGCTCTAAATTATGACCTGCAACGAGCCCAAGTGGAAAACAAATAGGTGTGTACTTCACAATAGGAGAGATGTCAGAGAAGTTAATACCTGAAATCTGACTGAGTATCTTTACCACTAATCGAGTTTTATATCTTAGTTATTCATTCTTTGATACACCATCTTTTCTTACGCACTAACTTGCATTGGATGACCTTCTTTCCTTTTAGGAGTTGTGCATGTTTTCAGGTATAGTACTTATGTAATGACCACATTTCTTCTTTTATAGTTATGAGCCACGTTGTAGAGTCTAAATTGGAGATTACATCATCATATGAGCATGCCTCAACAAAAGTTTCCTCGCAATAGTCGTGCATATGCTAGATCTACCTCATTATATTACTTAGACGGACAAATCATCCGTCTATTTCTATCCCTAACAGAGGAATATGAGGGTGCAACAATTAAAAACTTTTTCATATCACTTGTTTATCGAGGTAATGTTGTAAAAATAGAGTTCTTTACCTTAATCTGAGTATTATTTATCATAGTTGACTCATCTCGATCATTGCTGGGTAGTGGTGGCGTCACTTGATGTAGCAGAAAATTTTCATCAAACATAATATCTATACTTACAAATATTTTAAAATCTTCAAGATTCTATAGTCTGTAACTCTTTATGCAATTTTGTGTACCATATCTCAAGAATATGTACTTCCTTGATCTAGAATCTAACTTTTCATCCTTAATATGAGCATGGGCTGGACAACTAAAAATTTTCAAGTTAGAAGAATAATTTGGAGAACTATCAGGACATACTTCTTTTGGACACTTCAAGTCCATAACAACATGAGATCGATATATCAAATTGTACATAATAGATGTAGTTTCAACCCAAAAACTCTTTGTCCAAAGTAGCTAAAAAAAGCATGCAATGGGTTCTTTTTAGAATGGTACGATGATACCACTAAGCAACCCTATTTTGTTGTAATGTCATAGCACATGTGTGGTAATGAATGATTCTTTCTAAATGAAACAAAGTATCAAACTAATGTAAGAAAAACTCAAATCCATTATCTATTTAGAGGTACCTGATATGTCTTCTAGTTTTTTTTCGAACATTGTTTTCCATTGTTTGAAGACTCCAAATACATAAGATTTTTTTATAAAGAATAGCCAAACTTTCCTTCAGTAATCATCAACAAATAGCAATAAGTATCTCGCTCTGCTATGAGATGACTCACTTAATGGTCCCTACAGATTAAAGTGGATATAATCAAGTGATCCTTTGATTTTGTGGACTACACTAGTAAATGAGACCCTTGTTACTTTCCCAAAACACAATGCTCACAAAAATCTAAAGCACCACTATGTGACCACATAGAGATCTTGCTTGTTTAACATATTAAGGCTTTTCTCACTCATATGGCCAAACATTAAATGCCACAATTTAGTGACATCAACATCATATATAGAGGTTGAAATACGGCAAATTTTTAAAATAGGCACATTCTTAATTGTAATTAGCAATTTATATCAAAATTTTTTTTAAGAAAATAGGCCATGTCATCAAACGGATGATTGGATTTTGTTTTGTTTTGTTAGTAGACAGAGAGAGAGAGAGAGAGGCGTTTTATTTTTTTATTTCGTGTTGCAGGGAGAGAAGAGAGAGAAACTAAAGATATATAAATAAATAAATAAATAAGTATATGCATTAATAATTAAATAAATAAATAAATTTTTAATATATATATATATATATATATATATATATATATATATATATATATATAAAATAATTTTTATTTGCGTGTTTTTATGCATTAATAAATAAATAAATAAAGTATATATATATATATATAATTTTTAATAAATATATATACATAAATAATAATTTTTAATGCATATATATTTCTCATGACTAATGATGAATTATTATTTATTTTTATATATTTATATTTTTATATTTTTTTGTTATTATTATTTTAGACTTTCTTTTTTTTTTTCTTTTTTAATTTATAAATTTTCATAATTTTTAATAACTTTGATATTATAAATTAAGAAAATAATATATAAAAGTTATTAAAATTATGAAGATTTATAAATTAAAAGAAAGAAAAAAAAAAGAAAAAAGTCTAAAATAATAATAATAACAAAAATATAAAAAAAATAGATATATAAAAAAATAATAATTCATCTTTAATCAATGAAATATAATACATTAAAATATATATATATATATATATATATATATTAAAAATTATTATTTATTTATATATATATTTATTAAAAATTATATATATATACTTATTTATTTATTTATTAAAAATTATTTATTTATTTAATTATTAATGCATATAAAAAACACACAAATAAAAGAAATTTATTTATTTATATATATATTTATTTATTAAAAATTTATTTATTTATTCATTTAATTTATTTAATTATTTATTTATATATATATTTATATATCTTTAGTCTCTCTCTCTTCTCTCCCTGCAACACGCAAATAAAAAAAATAAAACGCTCTCTCTCTCTCTCTCTCTCTCTCTCTCTCTACCAAAACAAAAAAAAATACTTGTTTTGACGGACGGCGGCACGGCTACTTCGCGTTGGCTATCGTCGTCGACGAACTATTTTCTTAAAAAAAATTTGATGCTAAATTGATTAATAGAATTATTTAAAATTCTTAATAGTCATTGAACCTACAATAATGAAACCTTCCAAGGCGTAGAGGTTTCTTCTAGTCTTTCGACTTCTCATCTCCACAAGTGCTCCTTTGAAAACTTTCATGGCTCCACCTTTACCAATGAATTGCAAACCCTTCTCATCAAGAATAGTGATGGAGATCAGGTTTCTCTTCAGTTTGGGGACATGTTTGACCTCAGTGAGTGTCTTGACAATGCTAATGTACATTTGAATTTTTAATGAGTCGATGGAAATTATAATACATAAGGAATCATTCCCGATCAACATAACTCCTTCAAAACAACTGATATATGGAGAAATACTTATTAGAGTCTGGTGTTTATTTTGGATGTATGGGGACACCCTTGATTTGAGAGGGTCCTTGAATTGATGATACAACATTGGCGTATGATATACTATCTCGAAAGATAGAGACATCACCCTTTAATGGACCTAAGCACCTAATAAGGACTCCTAAGGCATGATGGGTCTTTGAATGTACCTGAGATATTTTCCCTGCTTTACATGGATGAATAAAGCAATGTTTATATTAAATTGGGTTCTAAAGTTCCTTATGGGGGGCAAGCCCTCATAATTAATCACATCATAAATAAAGTAAATTTCTTAGAAATACTCTCGATTAAGGTAGACGATTATTGTCTCCAAAGATTTTAAGGATAGACTATCAATAAATTGGTTATATTAAAAAATTAAGTGGGAAAGATCAAAGAGAAAAATTATTTTTTGGAAGTGAAAAGGAATAAGTAGGAAATGCCCATAATACTAGGAAACTTAATGAGCATTCCAATATATCCAACAGTTGGGCTTTATATGTTTGAAATTGAAGAGATTTATTTTATTTGAGTTGAAATTTTATTAGATTACCAGGACTTATAATCCATCAACACAAGGTTGTGAAAAAGTTTAAGAGGTAAGCATTTATGCTAGTAGCTCGAAGGAAATAACTAACTCAGATCCTAAATTTAGTGAGCTTTAGTAAAAGCTAAAGCACAACCTAAATCTAAGCTAAGATGGGTATAAGGTTTACCTCCACATGAGAGGATAAAACCACTGACTACTTTGGACCTCTTGCATAGAGTGGAAGTCAGCTAACTCCTCCTAAGCTTTAAATACATGTAGTCTGGTCATATGATTTGCAAGATAGTTAGGTTGTTGTTTATTTAGAATGAAACTAAAGTCTTTAATCTAACTCTCTAAGAGACTAGAGCATGGGTGGTATGAATAATGACTTAGTCTAAGGAGAAATCTTTTCAAATTTTATTTGATTTTTGACTCTTCATTTTGACAAAGGCTATGGGATTTCTTATGCTTAAATGTATGATGAAAATTGGATTACAGGCTAAATCAGTGGGAAAGAGGTATTTTCCACCATAGAGGAGACCCTCAAAGGCCAGACCTTCCCCTATTATGCAAGGATGAAAACCCTCTCTTAGCAAGAGTGAAGTAATATGCATGCAAGATGTGACGCATATAACATTCAACTAAGGGGTTGCTAAATATTTTGATTTTCTTGATTATGTCCTAGGCTTTATGTGAGGTTATGAGTTATTTAAAACTTTAGTTATGAGTTGTAGTTGGGTAAAAGATTTATTTTTCTCTAAGAACCTAATTGTATTCAGGCCACACATTGAAGCATCAATCATAAAGAAACTAAGAAAATCATGTTATTTCTATTATGCAATTAAACATAACAACAATCAATTTTATAAATCTAACAAATTGCTCAAGATTTTGATTTTCTCATTTGACCAACTTAAAGATAATGGTACTCATTCTAGCCCCAATCCTTTCCTGTCCTTATATACTCTGAGCAGCCCCACCACGCCAAAGAATCAGTATAAAAGAAGGTTGTCTCAAGATATTTCCCATCTAGTTTCAATCTTTGCTTCGAATGAAATCAAACAGACTTTGAGGGATATGAGGTAAAAGAACAAGAGGCAATTGCGATCGGGTACCACCATACAACCTGAGAGAAGATGGGTAGGAGCTCTACTCTTATACAACCCAAAATATGGTCTTCAAGTCATCATTCTTCATATCTCCTCCTTCTTTGATTTGGATGTGCTTGCTTCAATGGTATCACAGGGCCTCCCAAGAAAAAGCCTTCTAGTCATTGCTCATCATAATCTCCCATAGCACTAATCCTAATTTCTAATACAAAATTACATTAAAAATAAGAAAAGTAAACCTAACTACACCTGCAAAATAAGTGTTAGCCAAATACACACACAATCCTAAGCAGTTATATATATAATTTTGACTTAGCACCCTGCACATGGTAACAAAGCCCACTTGTCCTAACTTAGATTATGCTTAGGGATTTAAGTAACCAGCAAAAAGAGCATTTACATTTATTTTGATGCACCCCTTAAGCACAATCCCTTGCAAAAAATATGATTAGGCTAATATAGGCCTAACATCTAGTCTATGAAATATACACCCTAATATCCAGTCTAAAATAATACATCATAAAATAAAATATATATCATGCAATGCACCGCCCTAACATAAAGCTAGAAGTTGTGACTTAGCTTTAATGTGTGTGTATTAAGGCTTGTGCAATATGTCCTAACTAGACATTAAGGTTATGATTTTCTAAATGTGAAAGGATGTTTAATCATAAGAGGTTGATTTCACTTTAAGTGATTTAAATGATTTGAAAATTTTTAATTAGTGTTTTATTTTATTTCATTTGACCTACACTTAACAATTAAGTGTTATAAAGAGAAGAAAAAGAGAGGATTACTCCTTTTCATCCTTACCTTAAGTCATTTCTAAAGCATTTATATTTGATTTAGTCCATTTTTAGTGAATGGCTTATCACACATTTTAAATTAATCATAAGTTTAGGTTCACTCTAAATAATTCTATTTAATATGAAAGGCATCTTAAGATTAATTTGATTGAATTACTATCACATGACATATTCATTCCTTTCCATCACATGTAACATGCATATCATTGAGTATTAAGTACACTACACATATATATATTTTAGCACACTTGAATGATGGATGTGAGTATGCATATTTAAAGTTTATACTTTCTTATTTGATTGAATTATTTTATCATATTATTTTAAAGCTCTATCTAAATTCTTATACAAAAATATAGAGGGATGAAATTAAATAGGTACGTGTCATTATTAACCAGGGAAGTGAGGTAATCAAATGGCCTCCTTGGGGCTAGCTAAAGCCTTGTATTCCCAGGATGTCCAGACTATATACCATTTTCATTCAAACCATATATAACTTTGCATACATGAACATACAAAAGCGGGCTCCAAATCAAATTATCAATTAATTCAATCACCTAGCCAATTATGAATGCATGTATCTTTGATAAAAGAAAATGATTTCTAATTCCATAATTAAATACACACACATATGTATAAGAGATATAAGCTAGTACATGTCATTTTAACCAGGGAAGTGGGCAATCAAATGACCTCCTTAGGGCTACTTAAAGCCTTATATTCTTGGGATGTCCAGGCTAAATATTTGCTTTTCTCAAATACATATGGATGTATACATAAATAAAAGAAGAAAAACCATGCAAAGGTTGTATTTTTGTTTGATTGAAACAATTATGCATATGGAGTAAAGTCTTATCCAAATTCTAGTATTGAAATACATAAGAATGAAATCAAATGGAGTACGTGTCATTGTTAAACCAAGAAAGTGAGATAATTAAATGACCTCCTTGGGGCTAGCTAAAGCCTCGTATTCCCAGAATGTCTAAGCTATGTACCCATTAACATTCATACTTACATAAATCAATATATGAATAAAAGGAATGAAGCTTCACTTCATACACTTAAGTTATAATCACATGCGTCTCCTATGTATTTATGACTAGCATTCATAGCATATGTAATCATTCATTTATAAGCTTTTGAAAAATACATTTAGATTTAATAGTGATAGTAGCCACATATATTAAATTAAATCAACACATGCAAGCTTGACATAAAGGAAACCATTTGATTTATTCAATTTTGCAAAAGATGAATGCATGAATCCAATGACAAATAACATTTAATATGATTGGAGAGGAATAACTAAACATAAATATATGATTTCATTTAATCAAATTAATTCCTAAGGACAATTATATCAAATAAAATTATTTAAAGTAAACTTAAGCTTTTTAATGTCATTTTTAATTTTATGTTTAATTTGATTTAAGGAATGTGAGAAGAAGTTTGCTAATCCTAATCCCATCCCATGTTTGTAAGTTAATTTGATTTAATGAGAGCTAATTAGGTTGATTTTATGGATTAGTTAAGTTATAAATTAAATTAAATTAATTAACCCTTACCAATGTTACCTTAAAGTAATTAACTATATAATTATGAGCCAATATGATATGCAAATAAATTGAAAAGTAAAATTATCAATGGTCTTATGAAATGAAAGGGCATAATGCAATTGGCTCACAATTAATAGTTAATTAAGCTTAAAAAACTTAATTAAGTACATTTATAGTTTTCTAACACATGTGAGCTAACTATTGTTGAGCTCAGTCTTGGAATGAACTCTCAACTTCCTCATCATAAATTTATGACTCTTATAGACACTAAGAGTTTCTTAGTCTTAAGACACTTCTAGTGATTAGGTGAACACTTAATCTAACCCTAAAGACTTAGAAGAGTTAGCCATAGGAATAGGTTGTGCCTTAGGAATTTAAAAGGACTTGCCTACCCTATAGCCTAAACCCAATCCTTGCTTCCTTCTTCTAAACCAAACTTCAAATTCAAATCCAAATTCCAAAATTAAATCCAACTATTAAATGATTGAAACTCATGATTAAATTCAAACTCCAAATCCCTTCCTAAGCCCTTTGATTTTATCTTTTGGACTTAGCCTTAACCAAATTCAAATCAACCCCAATCCAATTGATTTTTTGAATTATCAAATTCAATCTCAAATCAAATCCCAATCCAAATTCTAAATCAAATCCAACTTCAGATGATTGATGTCCATGATTAGATCCAAACTCCAAAATCTCTTCCTGAGTTATATGAACCACCTTCATATGCTTAGCCCACCAAAATTTGGTTGATTTCTTCATAAATCAATCATTCCTTCATTTATATTCACAAATATAAATGAAATCTAAATTTAAATCATTCAAATCAAATCAAAATAAATCAAACCAAATCTAGACCCTTCTTAAGCCATATGGACCTACCTCCATAAGCTTAATCAAATCTTGATCCAAATCAACCTGAGCTTGATTGATTTCTTTATAAATCAACTTTTCCTTCATTTATATCCACAAATATAAATGAAACCTACCCTCCAATGACCACAAATAAATTCAAATCATTTCCGTCAAGTTCTTGACATCATTAGATTTGGTCAAATTTGTTTCCAAATCACCCCAAACTCAAAGTTATTTTTTCATAACCCATTTATATCTTTATTTAAATTCATAAATACAAATAAAATATAAATTCAAATGGCCAAAACTAAACCCAAATCAAATCAAATTCCCAATTTTAGCTCTTTTAGCTAAATTCTTGAACTTGGCTAAATGATACCCAAATCAATTCAAAACTCATGGATTCTTTCATGATTCAATCATTCCTACAATCATTGACCCAAATATAAACATAAAACACCATTATCAAACCAAACCCAAGTTAACCCAAGTCAAGTCCATGTTGACCTCTCTTGACTTGAAATTATCATATGAACCAAAATCTATTTGGCTCCAAACCAATTGCAATTGGATTTATATTTCAATCCTAAACTCATGTATGAGTTCAACTAAACTTGAATTAAGCCATGATCAACTCAATTAACCCATTTAGGCTCACTTGACCTAAAGTGGCTTAAAGGAACCTTTTTGAGCCAAGTTCTAATCCAACCCAAATTAGATTGAACTAATCTCATATAAACCTCACAACATAACCAACAATCACCCTAGGGTGATCAATTGCCTTAAATTGGATCAAAGCAACTCAAAGCTAGCCTTTGACCAAGTCAACATTTAGCCCAAATGAAACCCAAACTAGCCAAAATCCACCATATGCTAAATTGATTAAATCATTGATTCAAACCAACTCATAATAAATGATTGAACATGACCAAACTCTCACTTGAGCCAAACTAAGCCTAATTGGTCATTTGACCCAAGTTGACCCAAATTGGCCTAAAAAGCCAAAATGGGTCAAATCATGATTTGATCCAAATTGATTAAAACCAATGGTTCAAGTTCATTCCAAATCACTTATTGAACTTGACCAAATCCATAATTGAGCTCAAGTTGATCAATTGGTTAACTTGTCCTAACCTAGCCCAAATTGACCTAAAAGGTCAAATTGGCCAAAATCAAAATTAAATCCAAATCAATCCAATCCAAAGCCTACAATTACTTTCAATCAACCAATTGAACTTGACTCAAAACCTAACCCAACCCAATTTTGTCAAATTGGTCAAATTTGTCAACTTGACCAATTTGACTCTTTTGAATCCAGATGAGTCAAATCCAAACCCAGGCCAAACCAATCCAAATTAATTAAATCAAAACATCTCAAATCATCATTTGAACCTAATCTAAGCCTTGGTTTGAAGCAATTTGACCAATTGGTCAATCCAACCTAACCTAACCCAAATGAACCCATTTTGACCAAATGAAGTCAAATCACTCCAAACCAACTCATGAGACCCTAATACTTGGTCAAACACGACACAAACATGTCCTAATTTATTCTCAAATCAACCCAAATCCACAATGGGCCCCACCAAGGGGATTAACCATTGGAAAAACCATCTTTCCATTGGATCTTCATGCTAACAAGCAAAGCTGACTTCCCTATCACCATGGTAGCCTCCAAGCACTCAAGTAAGGCTCCACCTGACCCACCTAGCTCTCCTAACCCACCCTAGGTTAGCTAAGGACTAATGGGAGTTTAACTCATCCTCACCCAAGCCAAATCGAGCACCCCATGGACAAATCAAAAGAGAACTTTCCACACTAGCCTTAGAGGCTCCTCCCATGGCTCCCTCCACTCAAGTCGAGCAACGTGGAGTTGGGCATCACCTCTTTGGCACCTTAATGCCAATTTATTGGCCGAAATAAGCCAACCCATCCCATCCATCCTTCTTGCATATTTTTCGCCAATACTCCCCCAATTTGAGTGGAAAAGGAGTCATTTGGCATGGTGTGAGTCCCCAAGCCAATTTTGAAACCCCTCAGAGTGATTCCAAGCTTTCTCAAAGCCTCCCACAATCAGATTTACTCTCTATGAGGCGAAAATAGAGCGACCTTCGCTCGATCAATACCTCACTCAATCAAACTTCAATTTTCACCCACACCATCCGAACTTCGTTGAACCAATAATCTCCAAGCCTTCGAGTAGGAGATTAGAGTTCGATAAGCCTTTTATGCATGTGGATTGGTCGACCAAGCATTCTACCCTAAATTATGCTCAAAGCTTCTCAGCAGGGCCTCACCTCAACTAGGCGAAGCTACCTCCATCGATCCCACCATCAGACATTAGCTCCGATGAGGTAATTTTACAAATTGAGCTTTGTATGGAAAATAGCTTGGTATTTTGTAAAGTAAATTTGAACGTCATGAGTTTTTGATAGTTACGTGTTTGTGCCTCCCTTTCCCGATGGTGTGGAATAGATTTGGAGGTAATCCGAGCTTGGGTGAATTCAGATCCAACAAGGAAAAAAGGATGACATCCATCTTTGGCTGCTCATGAATGGGATAGATCCTGAGCCATTCGTTCTGCATGATCGAAATGAATAGCTCTTATAAGATCCCACATTTTCCCTTCCTAAACTACAGATCTGATCGTGGTCATCCAATCTTAGATCGGACGGTCCATGGTGTTAGTGCGTCTGTCATAATCTTAGTCAGCGGCATATGTGATAACTTAAATAGCTACTCTAATCGCACCACGTGGAAAGCACACGTCACGCCACATATGACTTGGGATTAGGCTTTAGGCCTAGTTAATCCATTTTTAAGGCTAAAACATTTAAAAATTATAACTAATCCTAGAAAAATCCGAAAATACAAACTTGGGCTCATTTTAAAGATATTTTAGAGTAGAATCTAAAAAAATTAGTATTAATTAATTTTGAATAGTGATTTTAGCTTAATTAAGATTTATTTAAAAATCCAATTAGCTTAATTATTCCTTAATTAATCACCCAATTGATCTCCAACTTTCTATGGATGTTTAGGGGGATAACCTCTGCCTCCCCTATTTTTCTGAGATTTTATTGGTTGCTTAATTAGAGAAATTAATTAATTAAGCCTTAATCACTTTCTTAATTTAATTAGTGATAATTAATGGATAAATAGTAGTTTAATTAATTATTTAAGCCTAATTACCTCTATTGAATAGTAAGGGAGCTTAGGGAATGTGATTGGGATATTTTTTCTAATTCATTTCCTAAGTTTTCTTCACTCTTTGGAATTTGATTAGTTAATGATTAATGAGGTAATTAATTAATCTCCAAGATAAAAATCAGAGCTCAAATGACAAATATGGGACTTGGGAATTGAGATCAAGGCTTCTTTCTTGATTTCTTTTCTTAAGCTAGTTTCATTTCATTAATTGAACATACTTAATTAAATTGATTAATAAGTTTAATTAACTTAATTTAAAATCTATTTATTCACATCTAAGCAACCTTTAATTAATCTTGGGTAGCTCTTTGGGTGCTCAATAACCCAAAGTGAGATAATGAAATTATGGTTAGCTCACATGTGAGAAAACCATAAAAGCGTTAAGTGAGATCCCTTAAGTCTAATGAACTATTAATCATGAGGTAGCCCTTTTGTTTCTTAAGGGCATTGCAAATTTACTTTTCTTGTGGTTGCATATCATATTGGCTCATTATTAATTAGTTAATTAACTTAAGGTGATGTAGGCAAGGGTTAATTAATTCACTTAATTCATAACTTAACCTAATTAAAACATAAAATTGACCAAAATATTCTTCATTAAACCAAATTAACTCATACATAGGGAATGAAATTAGGATTAGCAAATCTCTTTCACATTTTCTAAATCAAATCAAAATCAAAATTAAAAATATCATTAAAAAACTTTGGTTTATTTTAAATAACCTTATTTAGTATGATTATCCTTAGGAATTAATTGGAATGAATGAGATCATGTGCTTATGTTTGTTTATTTCTTTCCAATCATGTTAAATGTTGTTTACCATTTGTAATCATGCATTCATTTCTTTTAAAATTAACTAAATGAAATGGTTTCTTTTATGTCAAATTGTATGTGTTGATTTAAATTAAAAATAGGTGTGACTATTATTACTATTAAATCAAAAGTTATTTTTAAAAGTCCATAAATCAATTATAATATATGGAGTGATGTTAATTACAAGTATCTATAAGTGTGCATGTGTTCACAATCCAAGATATGTAATATGAAACCCTCTTTCCTTACCTTATATGGATTGGCATGGGATTTACAAATGTATAGTTCATTTGAAAAGAACATAATATTTGCCTAAATCTATTCCTATATATCTCCATGCTTAAGACTTAGGAAGAATTTCATATCACATATGAAAATCACATAATCAAATTAAATATGACTTCTTGCATGACTTATCATTCTTGTGGTTCTGTTTGTACATTCATATGTATATAAAAAAAGTGGTATATTAGTCTGGACATCCCGGGACTGCGAGTCTTTAAGTAACCCCAAGTATGTTTTGTACCTTATGCCCCTGGTGTAGAACAATGGCATCGTACCTACTTAAAACTCTTATACATATGTATATATGATATGAAAAATGAATAAGAATCATAAATAAAGTAAATCAAATACAAAATTTGCATGGGTTTTCCTATTCTTATAGTTTCTTATACATCCATATGTATATAAGAAAAGTAGTATATTAGTCTGGACATCTTGGGGCTGTGATACTTTAAGTAGCCCCAAGTAGGTCTTGTACTTTACGCTCCTAGTGTAGAATAATTATGATGCACTATGGTAAAATTATCTACTACCTTCATATATCCTTCTTTTGAAAAGGGAAAAATGAAAATAGAAATATAAATCTTTTAGTTAGGACACCACATAGATCCACAGATGATTCTTATTAGGGTGATATGACATGACATTGAAGAGAGATGTACTATCTCGAAAGATAGAAGTCACCACCCTACAATAGACCTAATCACAAATAAGGACTCTTAAGGACAATGGGTCTGCATATGTACTAGAGATTCTTCCCTTACTTTACATAGAAAAGTAAAGCAGGGTTTATTTTAAACCAGGTTCATTAAGTTTCCTACAGGAGCAAGCCCCATAGTTAATTACATCATAAGAAAGGAGATTCCTTAGGAATACTCTTGATTAAGGTAAATGATCATTGTCTTCAAAGATTTCAATAGGTAGGACTATCAATCGATTGGTTTTTTTTAGCAAATCAAGTAGGATTGATTAAGAGGAGGGAGTTCTTATATAAGCCATATGAAAATAAGTAGGGGATGCTTATAACACTATGAAGCCTAGTAAGCACCCCAATCTTTTCAATGGTTGGGCTTTACATTTTTAAAATTGAGTTAGTTGTTTGAGTGAATATTTTATTAGAAATTTAGGGCTTATAATTCCATGACATAAGATCACAGAAATGCCTAAGAGGTGAGGATTTATACTTATGACACATAGAAGGGAGAAGGAACCTCAGAACCTAAATTTAGAGAGCTTTGGCGAAGGCCCAAAGCATGACCTAAATATAAGAAAAAAATGGGTATTTAGTTTGCCTCTACAAGAAAGGACAAACCACTTGACTGCTTGGACTTACAATCACCTGGGGAGGCCACCAACTAACTCCTCCTATGATTTTAAATACATGTAGGCAAGTCATATGCTTTATGCAAGATAACTAGGTTGTTGTTAATTTGGAAAGAGACTAAGTCCCTAAACTCACTCCCTAAGAGACTAGATCATGTACGAGCATGAGTAATGACCTAAATCTAATGCAAATTATATTACATTTTATTTTTATTTTTGGAAAATCATTTGACCCAGGCTTATAGGATTCATTATGCTTAATACATGAGAAAGAAGATTATGGGCTAAAATCAGCGAGAAGGGGAGGTGTGTTTCCACCATAGCTCTCAAAGGTCAACCCGAGTTCATTGGCATGGGTGGAAGCCCTCCAAATCAAGAGTGAAGTAATATGCTTTTATGCATGATGTTATAAAGAAGTACTCATCCAACTAAGGGGTTGCTAATTCTTTTATCCTGATTTATAACCTAAGCTGTAGATGAGGTTATGAGTTATTTATTTTAATTTTGAATTGTTAAATTTGGTAGAAGATTTATTTTCCTAAGAGCCTAATCCACATCCAGGCCATACATCAAACCAAGAAAGAAACTAGGAAAAGCATGCCATTTCTTAATGCAAAAACTAAATAAAAGGCTATTTGTGGTTGGGCACCACATCAAAAACTCAAAAATAAATTGTGTAGCTGAGCTCTACCCTTATACAACCCGAATTACAAATGAATTAATTACAATTTAAGCAAAGAGTTCATATTATGGGGGTCTTCTTTTCTTTTTCTTCTTTCTCCTTTCTTCTTTTGGCTCTTCCTTTTGGATGGTTGGAAGGTGGTTGCTCCAAAGGCTTCACATGGTACATAAGATGAGATCTTATGACCAATGCTCATCCTAATCCCCCATAACAATCATTCCAAAATCCTAATTATAAAATTACATGAAAAGGAAAAGTAAATCTAATAAACACCTATAAAATAGAGATTATCTAAATAAACCATACAAATCTCAAGCATGTATATTGGACTTAGCACCCCACACATATGTACCCAAGTCCACTTGGCCCATTGGATTATGCTTAGGGGTTTAAGCACCTGCACAATAAAAAGGATTTATATTTTTTTATTCTTATAAGCAATCCACATAAGACAATGGTTAGACTAAGATCGCCCTACCATTCATTCTATGCACATACATCTTATCATCCAGACTAAAATATTACATCACAAAATTAAAATAAACATCAAATCATGCACCGCGGGAACCTAAAGCTAGAAGTGGTGACTTAGTCTAATGTGTGTGCTTTAAATAATTTGTGTGGTATGCTTAGCTATGGCTTTAAAATTTTAGATTTTCTAAGTATGAAAAGTGTTCAACTTAGATGGGTGGTTTCATTTAAGTCATTTAGTTGATTTAGTTGATTTTATTTTGTATTTTTATTTTGTTTAAGTGAATCCTACAATTAATTACTAAGTTATAAAGAGAGGGAAGAGAGAAGAGAACTTCTCTTTGCTTCCCTACCTTAAGTAATTTCTAAGGTAGATTCATATTTAATTTTATTTAAGGAATGTTTTATTATGTGTTTTAATTAATTCTAAGTTTAGATCAACTCTAAATAAACCTATTCAAAAGGATAGGCATTTTAAGATTAAGTAAAGTGAATTAGTATCACAAAACACACATCACTTCATTTCTTTCCCTACATGTATAACATGCATATGGATGCATACTAAGCATATCTACACATACAAATGGAAATGTTTAGCACACTTTATGATGAATACTAAGAAATGTTACATAAAAAAATTGGAATGCTTTATGATGCATGATTTTCATTAAGTAGAAAAGAGGGGTTTCTTTTTTCCATTATTCACATGCACATGTATATGTATGAAAGGCATAAGTGAGTCTGCCATTGTTACGAGGTGTATGGTAGAAGATTGACTTAGGGATACTTAAAGTCTCACAACCTTGAGGTTGTCTAGACTAATGTACCACTTTCCTTAAATACAAACACATGTATAAAAGAAATGAATAAAAAAAGAAAGGTGCAAAAGTTTGTATTTGTTTGTTCATTTTGTTTATGCAATTTATATGTACAAGTGTGGATGTCCTTCTTAAGTAATATCATAGTAATGAATAGGAATGGGGTTAGGCAAGTGTTGTGTTCTTTTCAAATGAACTATACAATTTGCCAAATCCCATTCAAAACTATGCTAAAAGAAAAGAGAATGAGAGCCACACCATGCACATCTTCATATTTATATCAACAGGCAAGCTTCTAAATAATTATAAGTAGCACACTTTTAGTTTTAGGTGTTTTATTTATAGATTTTGAAAATAGTTTTGGATTTAGTAGTGATAATAGCCATTCATATTTTTTTACTTTAGCCAAAACATGCAATTTGACATAAGAGAAACATTTCATTTTCAATTTTGATTTTTTTGAAAAAGCATGAATGCATGAAACTCATATGACATACACATTTAGCATATTAGGAAAGAACTAAAGTGATGAAAGCATGTTAACACATTCACCCTAATTAATTCCCAAAGATAATCCTATGAAATAAGAAAGCTTAAGCAAATCAAGTTATTTTTAAGGAAGGTTTGATTTCATTTTGAGTTTAATTTAATTTAAGAAATGTGAGGTTAGTTTGCTGTTCCTAACTAATTCCCACATATGTTTGTTATTTTAGTTTAATTTTTAGGTTATTAGATAAATTTTATGCTTTGGTTAGGTTAAGGTATGAATTAAGTGTGTTAATTACCCGTTGCCTACACCACCTTAGCATAGTTAATCAAATAATTATGAGCCAATGATATGACATAAAACCACATAAGGAATTTAAATTAGTAATGCACCTAGGTAAGAAAGGTACCTAATGCAATTGACTCATGATTAAGGATTAATTAAGCTAAGGGGTTTATTTTAAGTAATTTCATAACACCTCTCACACATGTGAGTTGGATTTTAATTTCCTTAATTGTACTTAGGCTCTTGAACACCTAAGCTTCTACCAAAGATAGATTAATTGTATGGAAAGTTTTAGAATTTTATAAAATTAATTAAGGGGGTATTTAGTGAATTAACCCTTAATTAAGGTTGGAATAAGGAAGAAAAGGGGTTTAAAGAATATCTTAAGGAAAGTATCCCAAAATTATTCCCAAAATCTCATATTCACTTAAGAAAAACTTAATTGACTCAACCAGAGGGTTAGATGACTAATTATACCCTTAATTTAGCTTAATTATATTAAGGGAGCGATTAAAGAATGAACTAGGAATTCCTTTAATTAAACAACCAATAAATCCCAAGAAAATCAGGGGAGGCAGGAGTCATCCCATTAATTATGCACAAGAAATTTGGGATTACTCAGTGGAGTAATTAGAGGGTAATTAGTAAATTAACATTCCCAATAAAACCCAAATCCAGAGAAATGCACTGTTCAAAATCCATTGAAATCATTTTCTGAATATTCTATGTTCAATTATTTATCCAATGCAATTTATTTCATTTTTTTTTAATTTTTGGTAGGCTTAGATATGAATTTAGGAAATTTCCATGATTAATTAGGTGATTTAATAGCCTAATTAAATGTTTAATCCTGTTGGAGCCACGTGGACTGCTGATGAGGCATGGGCTTTTCATGTGGCACAATGAGATTTCATATTTAAGTTGTCACATCATAGCGCCATGTCAGCAATGGTGCTTTGCGCTTTCTCCTCACACGTCTGATCAAGGATCGAATGGCTAAGGTTAGATCGATGGTTCTAAAAGCATAATCCATGGGATCTACATGTCTTCGATCATGGTTGTTCATCTAAAATGCACAGATGAACGACCCATGATCTATCTCTGTATTTTCCTGCAGGAGAGGACATTCGTCCATCTTCTAGGGTGTGATCCGAGCTCGATTAAGCTCAGACTGATCCCAAATTCAGCCCACACCTCCACCATGTAAGGGAGATCACATCTGGCAGCTAGAATCTCATGAGATAAAATTTCACTTCACAAAGGACCATACCATGGCTAGATTGAGCTCAGTTTAATGGCTTACCTCACTGGAGGCTATCACCAATGTTCTATTCCCTTGGAGAAGCTTCGTCTAGTGGAGATGAGGCTTTGTTGAAGTTTGGAGGTGTTGATATTGGGTAGATCCTTCTAGAGGCCATCTCCACCTTGACTTGAGCTTGGTCTTGATCAAGAGTACTCTTTCCTTGCCTTAGAAACTTGGGAAAAGGTTTAGGAAAGTTCAATTTGATCCTCTGATGAAGCTTGCAAGAGGAATTATCTTGGTATGGAGTATTGGCTAGGTTGGATTTTCACTTGAGCTCTTTTATTTTCAGTCCAGGAAAACCAAGAAGATGGAAATTCTAACTCACTATAGAAAGCTTGGGAACACAAGCAATGGCTTGCTCTGAGTTCCTATTCTTCAATCGAATAGGAAATAATGAAATTCAAGTGAAATTAGGGGGAGTATATATCCCCCTAAAGCAATCGGAAGGCCGAGCAAGGAGATGTCATTTTGATCCAATTGAGCTCCTTGAGTGGGTTTGTTAGGCCGTTTGATGTGTCATTGCATTGGGTTGGCCAGAGGGAGATAGTGGAAGAGTGCCATGTGCTTGAAATGGGTGGAAGAATGATTCCCATGTGGCCATGTTCAAGCAAGTGGTCAGTTTTAACCTTAGGCTTCGTTGGGCTGACCCAAACCTATTGGATTAGGTGCACCACACTCACTAGTGTCCACTTGGTCCACTAAGAGGGTGCTAAGTGGTCATGGAGAGGATTTGACCAAATTTGAGGTGAATTTGGCCAAAATTTACCCTATGTTTGAATTGATTGAAAAATAGGTTTGGCCAAGTTTCATTGAATTTGGAGTTAGTTTGATGTGATTTGGCTCATGTTGACCCATTTAGGTCAAAATGAGTCAACTTGGGTCAAGTTGACTAATTGGTCAAATTAGGTCAAACCAAGGGTTAGGTCAAGTTCATATGACCATTTGTAATATTTTGGTGGCTTTGGTTTGATTCAATTTGGTTTATATTTGGTTTTGGTTCAATTGAGTTCATTTAGGTCAAATGGGTCAAGTTGACCAATTTGACCCATTTGGGCTAGGTCATGGGTTGGCTTAGGTTTCATTAGTCATATAAAATATATTGGTATCTTTGTTTTCAATCAATTTGGTTTATATTTGAGTTTGACTCAATTTGACCTTTTAGGTCAAGTTGGGTTCATGGTCAATTGGGCTAGGTTGGGTCTAGTTGGCCAATTGGGGCTTTGGACAAGTTCAACAAGTGATTTGGAATGAACTTGACCCATTGGTCTCAATCAATTTAGCTTAGATCAAGTTTTGACACATTTTGACTTTTTAGGTCAAGTTGGGTCAACATGGGTCAAGTGGCCAATTAGGTTAAGTTAGGCTCAAATGTTGACTTGGTCAAGTTCAAATATTTGTCATGAATGAACTTATATCAGTGGTTTCAATCAATTTGACCTAGGGTGGATTTTGTCTATGTTGGGTTTCATTTTGGCTAAGTGTTAACTTAGTGAACCCTTAGGTTTAACTTGGTTTGACCCAATTTAAGTGATTGATCATCTCATGATGATTGTTGATCATGATGAGAGGCTTAGGTGGGCTTAGTTCAATCCAATTTGGTTAGGATTAGAAATTATCTCATAAGAGGGTACTTTAGGTCACTATGGGTCAAGTGGGTCTAAGTGGGTAAAATGGTGTGGTCAAAGCTTGATTTGAGTTTGATTGAACTCACATATGGACTTATGATTGAAATATAAATCCATTTACAAGTGGTTTGAAGTCAAATGGGCTTTGATTCATTTGACAATTTCAAGTTCAAATGGGTGAACATGAGTTTAACTTAGGTTTGAGTTTTGAATTTAGTTTTGATCTTATGATTGAATTTTATGTTTATATTTGGATTCATGATTGAAGGATTGATTAAATCATGAAGAAAAATCAAGGGTTTGGTTTGATTTGAAGTTGATTTGGCTAAGCTCAAGAATTTGACTTTAGGTTGAATTTTGATGGAATTTGGGTTTGAGTTTTGAATTTGGTTTGAGATATTTGAATTTATATTTCCTTTATATTTGTGAATATAAATGAGAATATAATTGGATTATGAGAAAATTTCATGAATTTGAAGTGATTTGAAGTTGATTTGAGTAAGTCCATAAGAGGGAATCAAAGGACTTTGGAAAGATTTTTTGGAATTTAGATTTGATTGTTGAGTTTAGTTTGATTGATTTGAATTTATATCTCATTTATATATGTGAATATAAATGAGAATATAAATGAGTTGTGAGAAAATTTCATTAATTTGAAGTGATTTGAGCTAGGTTTGAGCTAAGTCTATAAGGTAGAGTCAAAGAGACTTAGAAAATATTTTGAATTTGGAGTTTCAACCATAAGCTTCAATCATAAGTTTCAATCATAGGTTTCAATCATTTGGAATTGATTTATGATTTGAGAAAATCCATTGAATTGATTAAAAGTTTGATTTGGAGTTGAAGTTGATACAAATTTGAAATTTGACTTGAAAGAAGGAAGTGAGGGTTTGGTTCAAGCTAAGGGTTAGGCAAATTTTTCTATCACCCATAAGGTATGACCTATTCCATTGGCTAACTCCCCTAAGTCTTTAGGGCTAGGCTTAGTGTCCACCTAATCACTAGATGTGTATTAAGACTAAGAAACTCTTAAAGCCTAAGATAAATCCTATGTCTAAGATGGAGGGGTTGAGGATGAAAACTTGGGGACTCACATCTTCCAAACAAGTGACCACTGGGTGACATACTAGCGAGGTAGCATGAAGACCTGACTTAGAGCAGTTAATGAGTGAGTGCCACTGGGGTCTTACTCCCACATTGAAAAACTTGAGACAAAAGATTTGTGTTTGTTTGTGTGAATGTGTTAAAAAGAATAGGATGCTTCTCGAGTTTTCTTACACCTATCCTAAACACGATGTGGAGTTTTATGAAGTGGTGCCATGGATGGTTTCTAGGAATTCCTACTAAGAAAGGATGATGCTCGGGTTCTCTTTACACCTAACTCAGTTGTGCTAATCAAAATAGGATGCCTCTTGGGTTTTCTCACACCTATTCTGATAGCGCCAGGTTTGTGTCATGAAAGTGGGATAGGATGCCTCTGGGGGACTCTTACACCTAATCGAAGCACTCATGGAGGATTCGCTAGACAAGCAAACAACACTTCAAAATGAAGAGAAGATTTGAATGGATTGGAACAAAATTTTTATTGATTGTTTTAAAACGTGATTTTTATGGATAATATTTCTTAAAGTAGAGCCCATTAATTGGAAGCATCAGATGTTCCCCCTTATAATCGATAAGATTATGTGATCCTCCTTGGTAGGCCTTCTCTATGGCATAGGGGCCTTCTCAAGTGGGTTCAAACTTGCCTCTCATCTTTCAACGGGCAACAATTGGTCTCCTTAGGACAAACACAAGTTCTTCTACTTGGAAAGACCTAGGGCAGACCAGCCTGCTGTGAGCTTGAATCATTTTAGTCTTGTACATCTTGAGATTCTAGCATGCCCATAGGCGTCTCTCCTCCAGACCTTTGAGCTCTTCTAACTACAACTTTGCATTCTATTTTGTAGTGATTCTGCTACCTAGTGTTATCCTTAGTGATGGGAATTGAACTTCTAAAGGTAGAACAAGTTCGGACCCATAAACTAAGGAAAATTAGGTAGATTGAGTTGGAGTTCGGTATGTCCTGTGGTAGGCCCACAAGGCTTCAACCAACTGTCATTCCACTATCGCTTGTTATCATCAGGAGTCTTCTTGAATATTTGGATTAGAGTTTTGTTGAATGCTTCTGTTAAGCCATTTGCTCTAGGGTAGTAGATGGTTGAGTATCTCCAATCCATACCGTGTCTTCTAGTGATGCTATTGATCTTTGTTCTTTTGAATGCAATACTATTATCAGATATAATTCATCGAGACACCCCAAACTTATATACGATATGGTTCCTATAAAATTGAAGCACATGCTGAGTTGTGACCTCTCTGAGTGGGATTTCTTTCGCCCACTTAGAAAAGTAGTCGATAACAGCTAAGATGAACCGGTAACCCTTAGAAGAAGGGGGATCGATGAAACCCACAATGTCGGTACCCCAACACTCAAATGGCCATTAAGCCAAGGTAGGGTGTAGAATGTTGGGTAGTTGATGTAAGACCACTCCATGAACCTGACATTGGTGGCATCTCCTAGTTATGTTCATGTAGTCTGTAATCATCGAAGGCCAGTAGTATCCTAGTTTGCTGATCTTTTCTTTCATCATCGGACCAGATTGATGTGCTCTGCATAGACCTGAATGTACCTCGATTATAATGCCACGGGCTTTGTGTTTATCTAAATAATGTAACCACATTTGGTCAAAGGACCATCGATACAAGGTTCCATCTACTAGAGTGTAGGAGAGAGCTCTCTATTTCACCTGATGGGCTTGTGACTTCTCTTGAGGTAGTTTGCCAATGTTCAAATAGTCTATGAACGGTTGCCTCCAATCTAGTTGCTCATCCTTTTTGGCAATGACAACCTCCCCTTCAAGAGAAAGTCTGTCGATGAGTTCAGCATCAATAAGGGATAGGATTTGTCTATTTTGGACCTTTATTGAAATGAACTCATCTTCTGGACATGCCAATTATTTGGTAAGTTTGGCCAAGGCATCTACTACCATGTTCTCTCCACGGAGAACCTTGTAGATGGTGACCTCAAGGATCTGAGCCAACAACTTCATGGTGTACTCGTAGTAATGACAAAGCTTGGGTTTAAGAATCTTGTAGGATCTAATAATCTTGTTGATAACCAACTGAGAATCCCCATAAATGTTGATGCTCTTGACACACACTGTAATGGCTAACTCTAGACATGCAATCAAAGCCTCATTCTCGGCATCATTATTGGTGCAGGGATTGGATATATAATAAGAATCTCATCAGATCACGGTCTGGAGTTAAGAGAACTATCCTTACCTGCCTTTCATGGAATAGTAGATCATGGTGCTTACTCCTTTGTGGAATGAAGCTGCACCATCAAAATATATCTCTCATCGATGGTTGTCAATCCCCGCTTGACTTATGGAAAGTGGTTCCCATTTTTCCTCTTTTTTATTTAATTATTTTTCTTTTATTTAAATTTGATTTCAAAACCGATGATTTCATTAATTAGATGAAATTAGCTAAGCTATAAACACCTACATGTGCTCGGACATAGAGATTTTAAATGTAAATTTTAATGTCTGAAAAGGCTACGCAGACTAAATTGGAATTAAATGAAAATCTAAAATCAATTTCATAATTAAGAAATAGAAACTACATAAAGTTTTAAATACACCCGCATGGGCCCCGACACTATGCTGAATGCCTAAATTTAAGTGTCTGAGTAAGCTGCGCGGGTTGCTTCCCAGTTTAGTCTTAAGACTGGGTCCGAGTTAACCAAACCTAAAAAATCTATAATAAGAGTTTTAAATCAATAAAATGTCTGAAAAAACTAATTTTGTCAGGTGACAGTAGATCTAATCCTCTGTTAGCAGCTAAATAGAGTTGACAGGATCTAAATCTCTTAAGCATATTCTAATTAATCAATTGCTCAAATAAAATTGACTCAAATAAAAAAAATCAATATAAAAAACAATTTAAATGAAATTATATCATTAACTTAAAATAAACTCAATCTATTCACCTTCCACAACTATTTGTCAGGGGTGACAAACTAAGAAAACTCTAGCTCACAAAGGAGCCAATGTCAAATCAAGTGTTCTGCTATGTTCACTCTCATTCAATTTCTTGCCAGTAAGGACATGGACCGTGTCCTTTGAACTACATGGCTTGGCCAGTAGACTCCACAGATGAAGCAGTCATGACCAGAGTCCTCTGATCGGATGGTTTGGTAAGTCCAGCTCCATTATATTATGATCACGACCGTAGCCCGTATGCTCCCCAATGGCTCTGCCTCTTTGAGTTGTGAATCATAGGGTATACTTGATAGGGAAAACTAACCCTCTGTCAGCTAAGGTAGACTTAAGATTGTCTCCTTAGACAAACACCACCAGTGCGAATTTCTTGACGACACACCCATGTGTTCTTTGATGAGGATCCTTCTATCAAGTTGGGTTGATTACCTCCTCTGACTAGGTAGACTAGGGACCGTGACTTCCCAGGATGATGGAACCATGGGATCTAGATGGCATCATCATTCCCCCAACCATTTGGTTTAAGCTAAAATGATGAATTTCATATCCTAAATTCTAAAACTCCATATGCTGCTACTATACGCTACGCATTCAGCGATGTAATGACTAGCCTTAATTGAAAGTTCTCTCTCACTTCTTGAGAGCGATAATTAACTATAGGGACTTGCACCTATAGGAAACCTGGAACCAGATTTAAAGTCCTCACCAAATGAGGACAAAATCTCTAGGTAGTGTCTTATTTACTATTCCATCTGCCTTCTGAAAATTACAGCGACACACTTTAAACCACTCTTTTCATCGAAGAGTTCGGTGGCAAATTTTTGGAGCCCACACTCCCCTATGTTCATGATTTATTCATTAGGGAGATCACCACTAAGCATGGAATCAGCAAGAAGTGGGTGTGCTGCTAAGAAATCCACTTGTGCTTATCCTTTAACCGCATAAAGGGGTTTGAATGTGATATCAAACTATAAGAGTATCATAAACCATCATGCCAATCGTCCGAATAACATTTTTCATGTCATGAGATACTACAGTGGATTTGTTCTAGAGATCAAGTTCACCTTATGAGAAAGCATATAGTGTCATAGCTTTTGGGAAGAAAAAATTAAAGCTAGACAATGTTTCTCAATAGGTGGGTAATTCACTTTAGCAAAAATCAGATGATAGCTGAGGTAGTAGAGAACACTCTCCTTCCGTTCGCCATTGGCTTGGGCCAACAGAGCTCCAAGAGAGTCATCCAACACAGTAGTGTAGAGGATGAGTGGCCTACCTGGGATAGGGGCTGCTAGAACTGGCAGATTCACCAAATATTGGTTGATATTTTCAAAGGAATGCTAACACTTATCATCCCACATGAACTTAGCATCCTTTTTTACAAGTGCTGAAAATGACTTACATCTTCTCGATAGGTTGGAGATAAAATGTCTTAGATACGCCAACCATCCTTGGAACGATCCCCGATAGGTTGGAGATAAAGTGTCTCAGATACACCAACCATCCTTGGCACGATCTGAGTTGTGTTAGACTTTTAGGAGGTTACATTTCTAAGATAGAGTTGATCTTTTTTGGATCTATTTCTATTCCCGATGTCAAACAACAAACCTGGAATTTCCCTGAAGCTACTCTGAATGTACACTTCAGGATCATTCAAAAATTACTCTCAAGTTAAAGAGATGATCTTCCTTTTCTCTACTTTTGACTACTAGGTCATCAACGTAGCACTCAACTTGATGGTGGATGAGTTTATTGAAGATCTGAGTCATGGCCCATTGGTATGCAGCACCAGCATTTTTAAGGCTGAAAGGCATGACCTTATAATAATAGATTTTGATTAGGGTTCAAAACTAGCATTTCTTTCATCCTTGAGGGACATCTTGATTTAGTTATAGCCAGATGACCCATCCATGAAAGAGAACACTGCATGAGATGAGGTGATGCCCACCATTAATTCTGGTATATGAAGAGGAAACTCATCCTTAGTTCATGCCTTGTTTAAGTCCCTGAAATTGACGCAAATGTGAATTTGTCCATTCTTCTTCTTAACTGGGATGACAGTGGCTAACTAGGTAGGGTATTTTTCTTTCCTGATGAAATCATCTTCGATCAATTTCTTGACTTCAGAAATGACCTGTTGTTTGATTTCTAATTGCATGCATCTAGGAGCTTGCTTGATAGGGTTAGCATTAAGATCTATTGCTAGTTTGTGGACTGTTACTTTAGAAGATAATCCATATATTTCTTTATAACTCCATGCAAAGTAGTCCTTAAACTCAGTCAATAGCCTAGCTAAGTCATTTGTTTCTTCTTCATTCAACAATGAATGATGTAGTCAGGCGAGGGTTTTGTTTTGTCCCGAGGTTGATTTATTTAAGCTTGTCTATTATTGAATGGATTTCTTCTTCAAATTATGGAGGTGCATCCTTGATTTGAAGATCTTCAATCATCTGAAATATCTAAACACACATCCTCATAAGAGTTGTTGTTGTGTGAAAAGAAATTATCAGATTCCAAATGATTGGTAACAACTAAGCAAGAATCATCGATGGACCCATGCATCAATCTTAGTCCCGATCTTGATTGTGCTTCCTATTGTTCCAAAATTTCTTAAAATATTCTGATCTGTGCTTGGACCATGTATGAGGAACCAGACCTTTCTGTATAAGATTTTGAACACAAGGCAAATAAAAGTCAAACGATAATTCCATTAATTCTTTAAATGAATCCTCCTCAAGTTCTACATCAACTTCAAGACTTGAGGATGATGAACCCAAAAGAATCTCTTCAGCTTTGCATCCATGGAAGACTTAGGGGCTTCCTTAACTACTAAACCTTCAGCTTTTTGAGATGAAAGTGAGATTAGAGCTAACGGTCCCACCTGCTGCCTAATAGTCTCATAAACTTGATTCAAATACTTTTCTTTGTCTGAAGGCCTGGTCTTCATCATTGTATGGATAGAAAGTAACCTCCAATGGAACCCACTGAGAGGGGTTGGCTAGTATACTAATCACATGAGACTCATCCTCCGAGATGGATTCCAAGTCTATGTGAATAGTGCTCCTACTAACAACATGACCCTTGTTGGTTGATGGCCAACCGGGGGTCTTCCACCTCTGACCTCTCTATTTTCCCTCCCTGGAGGTCGAGTCATCCTACCCACATGTCCATATGATGGAATGAACCGTGGTGGAATGTGATATGCGCTACACTTTCCCTTCAATTTCTTGTTCACTTGGATTTTCATTTTTCTTTTCTTTTATTTTGCATTTGCATTTGAATTTTGTCCAAGATCATGAGGAAGGGTGTTTCGAGGAAGATAATAGGTCACATCCTCATAAATCTCAATCTCTCTAACTGAAAATGGCTTTTCATCACCCTTGACATGGTATTCAATTCCATCATTTCTGAACTCAATGCATTGATGAAGGGAGGATGGAATCATTATGTTCTAATGTATCCAAGGCCTACTGAGCAAAACAATGAATGAAGTATTCAAATTAATTATGTAAAACTTGACTTCAGTTTTCCAATCATATATCTCCAAAGGTAACACTATGGAACCTAAAGCCCTCTCGCCTTGTTCATTGAATCCTCTCAACATCATCAATCTCCTCAAAGTGTGAAGATGTTAATCCTTAAATAGACAAGGATCTTTAGACTCATAATGTTCATCAATGCATCTAGATTGACGAGAACTCTGGCGAGTCTGAATCTGCCCATGTCCACTGTAATGTAGAGAGGATGGTTCTGCTCCATGTCCCTCCAAATGAAGGTCTTCATCTGTGAAAGTGATCCCCTAGGCTTCTTTTGTATAATGCCTCCTCCAATAAGATCCTTGAGCTAAGCATATCTCAGGATCAAGGAGAGCCTTGATTAATTATTCCCTTATCTCTTTGGATAAGACAAGGGCATCGTATATGCTTAGCTTCAATGACAACTTTCTTAGGTGAGAGAGGACATGATAGTCCACCTTGGGTTGATCCTCCATAAGCATGTCCAAGGGTGGAGCATCATGTGGAGGGGCTTCTCGATCTTCCAAACCAATGACTTGCTTCCCTCTATCTTGAGGTGCTGTTCTAGGAGGTAGAACCTTGCCACTACAGAGGTTGACTTCAGTGATCTCTTGTGGCAGGTAAATGGAAGGTTCTACTTGCACATCAGGCTCACCTACAGCTTCTTCTATGGGACCCTCAGAATCTGATGATTCTATGTCTATCTCAAGAGGAGATCCCGTAGTATTCAAAGTAGGAAAATCCAACTCTGAATTGTTATAATTATTTTGTCTTGAAGAGTTATTATTAGGAATAGAAGTAGACAACCCATCAAAAGTGACACAAATATAATTCAAGCTAGCTTTATTTTCTTTAATTTCTTCAATTTGATAGGAGGAACAAAGTAGAAATCATGTAAAGTAAGTGGGGTAAGGGATTTAATGCTCTTATCCATCGATACAAGAGTTCTACTAGTAGAAGAAGAGCTAGCTAAAGTAGAAGAGGTGCTCACTGATGTAGTGATTGCAAAGGTAAATTGGAGGTTGACCTCGATTGGTGGTTGCGCTACATGGCTATCCCGGGTTGGCACACGCTGTCGCTGCTACTAAACTCACACCTTCTAGAGTTGGCACTGGCAACTTGCAAACCTTCCTTGATGTTGGAGGTTTGAGCTAGCTCAGACACCTGCAAAGAAAGTTTCTTGATTTTTTGAATAATCTTTTTAGAGGTTTTGGATAAGGAGATATCCCAACCTTCTTTAGTTTTGGAAGGATCGCAAGTATCCCCAAGGATTACCTTAATGGAACTAGAAGGCTCTTCCATAAGGTATTCCTTTGGGATAATAATAGCACCGGTCTTGAAGCTATGTTCAAGCCAGTCCTTGAATGTGAAGCAATCTTCCAAAACATGACCTAGCATACGGTGGTAGGGGAAAAAGTTAGGATCATGGCTTTTGCCCACTTCCTCAGCCTAGGTTGGTAGCTAAAATAGCTTCTTTAAGAGGTTCTTAAAGATCTTCCGATTACCTCCCTCTTAAATGAATATGGTTTGTTTAATTTATCCATAAGAGTATGGACCATACCACCGGTGGTATGTCTCACTGCCTGATGATGAGGCTAGAGGAAGTGTGGGTGGAGGCTACCATGGCGCCAGGTGGTCTCGGGTGGTGGAAGTGAAGGTCACCGAGGTCATGATCTCTGACCGATCTCTAGCTAGTTGCTTCCCCTTGTCGTAACCATCCCTATTTCTTCTCATATATCTTAGGCTTTGGCTTGGACAACTAGTCTTGAAAAGGCATGCTTGACCTCTCCAAACTAGCTTGTTGATTAACTTCTTAAAAGTTTTCATGGTGAAGAAACCGCCATAGATATTCTTTAAAAGAATCTTAATGGCATGTTGTTCAAACACCTGTGGCTCACATTTCATACTCAGGTTATGCCATTTGAGGATGTAGTCAACAAGGGACTCACTTGGGTATTGTTGTGCTACAACGAGATCTCCCACAGTGACCCTTTGTTGAGCTCCATCAAACCTCTTGATAAAGAGTTGCTCTGAATATCTTCCAAAAGTTCAAAGGCTATGCCCGCTAAGCTATTAATGAAGAGACAAAAAAGTAAAGCATCATTGCCACCACATTGCAACAACTAGCCCTGAAATGTGCAATATACTGCCTCGGGTTCCCACTGCCATCAAAACTCTTGAAAGAAGGTGGCACGAAACCCTTAGGATATTGAATTGTATCAAATTCCTTTAGGTAGGGTCTACCATTTGGATCTAATGTTCCTCCTTGGGCTTGAGCCAATGCTTCTTTCACCCTCAACCATCTTGATATCTTTTCTTGTATGATGGTACTTTCCACTACCTTCCTATACAAACTAGTGTTGTCTTGCTCTACTAGAGGTAAAGTTTTGGCCGGATCCAAGACATGCACTAACTCAGGCTAACTAATCTCAGCTATGATAGGATGAACTGCCTGGGCTTGATTCTAAAGTGCTAAGACAACTGCTAGTAGGTCTTCAAGCCTCTTCTCCATCCTATCTATCTTTTCTTCCTTACTTTTGTCAAGGTGTGTTGAGTAGGCGTGTCTTCCCCGCCTCAACACCTTCCAAAGTCTACTCTCGAGGGACCCCAGTATACCATGCAAACCCCCATTGAGTCTCCCAACAAATCATCTTCATTGGGATCGAAGCTAATCTTCTCTTCGTCAGACCAATCATACCCTAATATCTCCTTCTTCTCCATGAGATAATTGGCTACAATATCATCTAGAGAATGATCAATCTGAAAAGGCACAAATGACTTTGGCTAACCGGTGTGATCACTATCATGTATTGAGAGGCACGGACCTCCCCTGTTGTTGGAGAGTTTACCTATGAGGGCTATACTCATTGGAAGAGATATGCATTTGACTATCACTGAATCAGCATGGGGTGACACTCCTAGGAGGATCTATCATCATGGGTGCGGCTGAGTTGTCACCCTCTCCCTCAATAACTGTAATCACATGCTTTACTGGTGGCGGTGGTGACGGGATGACTATGATGCTTCGAGGTCGCCATTCCTTCCGCACCACGACTGGGGCAGATGGTCAAGCAGGAGAGCTTGGACTTACCACAGTAGGTGATGTGGATGGAATAGGATCTCTTGGCCATAGCCGTATCACTAACGGGGTCCTCTTCTCCCCTGATGAGGCCTTCATGGCCTTTGATGGAATTGAAGATGCTGGAACATGTACATGGTGGAAGGGGTGGACAAGTGTGGTGGAGATACCACTGACTCTCTCATGATATGAGCTGCCTTCCTATGATGTGTGGTCCCCGTAAGTAAAATATATGATCGATCGTAGCCGATCAGGAAATCAAATGAGTAAAGAAGTTCCAAAACCTCCAGGGTGATGTGAACTGAAGTATGGGGCTCCCTGGCCTTTTCCTACCGAATATGCTTCCCCACACAGTGGGGGATTAGAGATCTCAAATCAAATTGAGCTTCAAACTCATATCGTTCATAGCTCCGCTTCTCAGAACTAGAAAAGGTCGATATGACCTCCCACTGACCATTGGTGGATGAAATTAAACCTGGGTGGAGGTGAAGTAGAAATCCTCCTGGCATCCTCTATGTTAGACCCAGGGATAGAATGGAATGAGTTCACTATAACTAGCAGGAAAACCAAAGTGGGTAACTCCTCAACAACAGACCGTGTAGCTGCCTCCATCTCCCTGACAATGCAAGTATAGTACCGCTTTATCATGCAGTTCTTGTTCCTCTTTTGGGTCTTGGTAGGGTGACTGGAATAAGAGCTAGACCCAACCTCAAATGCAGTGGAGACAATCCCTAGGATCAGGGGAGCCTTACCCTTTGAGGGTGTTAATGAGTGGGTGCTAGCCCTCACGATGGGGGAACAAGCACTTGAACGCCATATAATCGAACTGCAGTCGCATAGGAACCACCACTACCTTCCTCTTCAGTGAGGGAATATCAGAATCTAATGGCATGTCAATCTGAATGATCAGCTTCTGCTCGTCATCAGAGTGCCCTCCCCCCCTCAAAACCTTGCCCAAAGTGGATGAGATGGGCATAGTCAGAGCGGGGAAGGCTGGCCTGATCTAGGGCTAAGTCCATCCTGTGGGGAAAGGTGAACACATATTTGGGTGTTGCCATTTCTATCAACTGAAAATTGAACTAAGACTGAAACTGAAACTATTGCTCAATGAGAGTCGGCAATGTTGAAAATAAACTTGAATCAGATTTCTATTGATTTTGAATTCAAATTTAAAATTTGAACCCATACTCAACATCTTAAAAGTGTTAAGTCGGGTTCAAATGGATTTAGATGAGATTTGAGATTTGATTGGAAAGAGGAATATAGAATATAGAATCTAATTTCAACAAATTTGGGTATGTTGAAAATGGCTTCAAATATTTTTGAAGGGATGCTTCCATAAGTTCATATTTGAATTTGATTTCTAGATTTGAGATTTTTGGAATCTACTTTTTAGCATATGCTAAGTGAGGTGTTTGAAAATAATTTCTTCTTTTTCTTGTTTGCTTTGTATTGTTTAATCATTTGTGATTTTAGAGAAAGGAATCCTTATTTAGCAGATTTGGGTATGCTAAATGATGGATCCAAATGTATTTTGCTTTGAAATTTTTTGAAAATAGGATTCTTACCAAATTTAGGTATTCTAAGAAAATCCAATGTGTTTCTTTTTTTTATTTGAATTTTTGTGAAATGGAGATTTCACGTAGCAAATTTGAGTATGCTAAATGAAAGCCCAAAAATGTGTTTCAAATTTTTATGTTTTGAAGAAGGAGACTTCACTTTAGTAAATGGGGTATGCTAAAATGAAGTTTCAAATGTGTTTTGAAATTTTGTGTGATGGATATTTCACTTAGCAAATTTGAGTATGCTAAGTGAAATTCCAATGTGTTTTGGAATTTTGTGAAATGGAGATTTCACTTAGCAAATTTGAGTATGCTATGTGAAATTCTAATGTTTTTGAAATTTTTGTATTTTGAAAGAAAGGGGACTTCACTTTAACAATTGGGGTATGCTAAAATGAAGTTTCAAATGTGTTTTGAAATTTTGTGAGATGGAGATTTCACTTAGAAAATTTGAGTACGCTAAGTAAAATTCCAATGTGTTTTGAAATTTTTGTATTTTGAAAGGAGACTTCACTTTAGCAAATGGGGTATGCTAAAATGAAGTTTCAAATGTGTTTTGAAATTTTATTTTGAAAAGGAAACTTCATTTAGAAAATTTGAATATGAAGTTCCAAATGTGCTTTGAAATTTTGATTTTGAAATTGACTTCTCTTAGCAAAGGTGGTATGCTAAAAAAGTTCCAAATGTTCTTGAAATTTTTGATTTTGAATTCTTCACTTTTAGCAAATGTGGAGAAGTTCAAATGTGTTAAGATTTTGTATTTTGAATTTGGAGCCTTCACTTAGTAAATTTGAGCATATTAAAAGAAGTTCCAAATATATGTTTTAAACTTTTCATTTTGGGAATGGAAACTCCACTTAGCAAATTTGAATATGCTAAAATGAAGTTCCAAATGTGTTTTAAATTTTGTGAAGTGGAGATTTCACTTAGCAAATTTTAGTATGCTAAATGAAATTCTAACCATGTTTAAACATTTTGTGTTTTATTGATTTTGAAAAGAGGGATTTCCATTTAACAAATTTAGGTATGTAAAATGAAAATCAATTATGTTTCATTTTTCAAAGATGTATTCTCATGTGTGATTATTGCTTTCTGAAAGAGAAAAATCCAACTTAATCATATATGGAATATGTTAAGTGGGATTTCAAAAATGATGTCATTTTTATTTGGAAATAAAATCTTTATTCAATAAATTTGAGTTATATTGAATGGAGATATTCATATGTGTTTTTTGAAAATTGATTTTTTATTTTGATTGGAAATGAAAACTCCATTCAATAAGTGTGGGTATATTGAATGGAATGATTTCGTATGTGCTTTTTTTTTAAAAAAATATTTTTGATTTTGATTGAAAATGAAACCTCCATTCAATAAATGTGGGTATATTGAATGGAGAGGTTTCATATGTGCTTTTGAAAAATTTATTTTTGATTTTGATTGAAAATGAAACCTCCATTCAATAAATGTGGGTATATTGAATGGAGAGATTTCATATGTGCTTTTGGAAAGGTGAGAATTCCAACTAAAGACATGTGGAATGTGTTGAGTGGAATTTCAAAATTGTGATTTTGGCTTGAAGATGTAATATCCATCCAACACATTTGGATGTATTTAATGGAAACACCTATCTTCAAGTTATTGTGCTTTTTGAAAGTTTGCGATTGTTGGAAATTTTTTTTTTGTAAAGACGATCCTACATATGACAATCATGAAGATTGTTAGACGAAGGTAATTTAACAAAAGTTTTGTGCAAAACATTTTATTATGTGCATTTTGAAAGAGTGCTTTTTGAAAAGCAAGGTTCTTATAAAGGATTTATTTTCTCTTTATTTTTGGAATGAACCTTTCCTTACCATAAAAATGGTAAAGAGGAAGTTTTTAATCATTTTTTCTTCTTTATTAGATTTTTATTTTCACCCATTGGAGAACCCAACGGGGGTTTTAAGACCAACACGGGGTGAGGTCCTAAAACTTAAAGATGTTGGCTAACTTAACTAAAGGATGAAATAAGCTAAGTGTCAATGGAAAAGAAAGATAGTCTTGGATCTATATGAAATATAAATCCACTATCGATACTTGGATACAATGATCATTTACCAAAGATGGAGAGAGGAATCGTCCCCAATGGAGTTGCCAGAAAAATCTATGGTGAAAATTATCTATTTCTGGCTTCATATATCATTCTTTTGAAAAGGGATAAATGAAAACAAAAATATAAATCTTTTGGTTGAGACACAACATAGATCCACAGTGTTCTTATTAGGGTGATCGGGTATGACATTAAGAAGAGGGGTACTATCTTGAAAGATAGAAGTCACCACCCTACAATGGACCTAATCACTTAAAGAAGGACTCCTAGGGACAATGGGTCTGCATATGTACCAGAGACTCTTCCCCTACTTTACATGGAAAAGTAAAGCAGGGTTTATTTTAAGTTAAGTTCCTACAAGAGCAAACTCATAGTTAATTACATCCTAAGAAGGGGATTCCTTAGGAATACTCGATTAAGGTAAATGATCATTGTCTCCAAAGATTTCAATAGGTAGGACTATCAATCGATTAATTTATTTTTATTAAATCAAGTGGGATCAATCAAGAGGAGGGAGTTCTTATCAAAGCCAAATGAAAATAAGTAGGGATACTTAGGATACTAGGAAGCCTACTAAGTACCCTAAACTATCCTATGATTGAGTTTTATATTTTTAAAATTGAGTTAGTTGTTTGAGTAGATAATTTATTAGAAATTTAGGGCTTATAATCCCATGACACAAGATCAAGGAAATGCCTAAGAGGTAATGATTTATGCTTATGGCCCATAGAAGGGAGAAGTAATCTCAGAACCTAAATCTAGAGAGCTTTGGCGAAGGCCAAAAGCATGACCTAAATCTAAGGTAAAATGGGTATTTGGTTTTCCTCCAAGATAAACCAACTTTGGACTTTCAACCGCCTCGCCAACTAACTCCTCCTACGATTTAAAATACATGTAGGCAAGTTATATGCTTTATGCAAGATAGATAGGTTGTCATTAATTTAGAAAAAGACTAAGTCCTCAAACTCACTCTTTAAGAGACTAGATCATATACGGGCATGAGTAATGGCTTAAATCTAATGCAAATTATATTACATTTTATTTTTATATTTGGACAATCATTTGACTGAGGCTTATAGGATTCATTATGCCTAATGCATGAGAAAAATGATTATAGGCTAAAATCAGTGAGAAGGGGAGGTGTGTTTCCACCATGGCTCTCAAAGGTCAAGCCAAGTTCACTGGTATGGGTGGAAGCCCTCCAAATCGAGAGTGAAGTAATATGCTTTTATGCATGATGTTATAAAGAAATACTCATCCAACTAAGGGGTTGCTAATTCTTTTATCTTGATTTACAACCTAAGCTTTAGGTGAGGTTATGAGTTATTTATTTTAATTTTGAATTGTTAGATTTGGTAGAAGATTTATTTTCCTAAGAGTCTAGTCCACATCCAAGCCATACATCAAAGCAAAGAAGAAACTAGGAAAAGCATGCCATTTCTTAATGCATAAACTAAACAAAACATCAAACATTTTATAAAGCTAATGCAAAAAGAATATGGTCGAGCACCACCGCACAAACCTGAAAATAAATTGGGTAGCCGAGCTCTACTCTTATACAACCCAGATTATAAATGAATTAATTATAATTTAAGTTGAGAATTCATGTTATGGGGGGTCTTATTTTCTTCTTTCTTATTTATGCTTTCTCCTTTCTTCTTTTGGCTCTTCCTTTAGGATGGTTGGAAGGTGGTTGCTCCAAAGGCTTCACATGATACATAAGATGGGATCTTATGAGCAATGCTCATCCTAATCCCCCATAATAATCATTCCAAAATCTTAATTGCAAAATTACATGAAAAGAAAAAGTAAATCTAACTAACACTTGCAAAATAAAAATTAGCTAAACAAACCATATAAATCTCAAGCATGTATACTGGACTTAGCACCCCAGACATGGGTACCCAAGTCCACCTAGCCTATTGGATTATGCTTAGGTGTATAAGCACCTGCACAGCCCCTTAAGCACAATCCCTAAAAAGACAATGATTAGACTAAGATCGCCCTACCATTCATTTTACTCACATACACCCTACCATCTAGACTAAAATATCACATCACAAAATAAAAGCAAACATCAAACCATGCACTACCCTAACCTAAAGTTAGAAGTGGTGACTTAGCCTAATGTGTGTGCTTTAGAAATTTTGTGCGGTATGCTTAGCTATGGATTTAAAGTTTTAGATTTTCTAAGTGTGAAAAGTGTTCAACTTAGATGGGTGGTTTTATTTAAGTCATTTAGTTAATTTAATTGATTTTATTTTGTATTTTGATTTGGTTTAATTGAACCTATAATTAATTACTAAGTTATAAAGAGAGGGAAGAGAGGAGAGAACTTCTCTTTCGTTCCCTACCTTAAGTAATTTCTAAGATAGATTCATATTTAATTTTGTTCAGGGAATGTTTATTATATATTTTTAATTAATCCTAAGTTTAGATCAACTCTAAATAAATCTATTCGGAAGGAAAGACATTTTAAGATGAAGCAAAGTGAATTAGTATCACAAAACACACATCACTTCATTTCTTTTCCTACATGTATAACATGCATATGGATGCATATTAAGCATATATATACATACAAATGGAAATGTTTAGCACACTTTATGATGAATGCTAAGAAATGTTGCCTAAGAAAATTGGAATGCTTTATGATGCATGAATTTCATTAAGTAGAAAAGAGAGGCTTCTTTTATCCATTATTCACATGCACATGTATATGTATGAAAGACATAAGTGAGTATGACATCATTATTAGCATCAAGGGTGTAAGGTACAAGATCTACTTAGGGCTTCTTAAAGCCTCACAATCCCAGGATTGTCCAGACTAATATACCACTTTCCTTAAATGCAAACACATGTACAAAAGAATGAATGAAAAAAGAAAGGTGCAAAAGTTTGTATTTATTTGTTTGTTTTATTTATGCAATTTATATGTAAAAGTGTGGATGTCCTTCTTAAGTAATATCATAGGAATGAATAGGAATGGGAATCAAATTAACTATACACTTTGCTAAATCCTATTCAAAACTATGCTAAAAGAAAAGAGAAGGAGAGCCACACCATGCACATCTTCATATTTATATCCACGTGCAAGCTTATATATAATTATAAGTAGTGAACTTTTAGTTATAGGTGTTTGATTTATAGATTTGAAAGTAGTTTTGGATTTAGTAGTGATGATAGCCATTCATATTTTTTACTTTAACCAAAACATGCAATTTAACAGAAGAGAAATATTTCATTTTCAATTTTGATTTTTTTGAAAAAGCATGAATGCATGAAACTCATATGACATACACATTTAGCATATTAGGAAAGAACTAAAGTGATGAAAGCATGTTAACATATTCACCCTAATTACTTCTTAAATACAATCCTAAATACAATCCTATGAAATAAGAAAGCTTAAAGCAAATCAAGTTACTTTTAAGAAAGGCTTGATTTCATTTTGAGTTTAATTTAATTTAAGAAATGTGAGGTGAGTTTGCTGTTCCTAACCCATTCTCACATATGAGCATTATTTTAGTTTAATTTTTAGGTGATTAGATAAATTTTATGCTTTGGTTAGGTTAAGGTATGAGTTAAGTGAGTTAATTACCCCTTACCTACACCACCTTAGCATAGTTAATCAAATAATTATGACCAATGATATGACATAAAATCAAACAAGGAATTTAAATCAGCAATGCACCTAAGAAAGAAAGGTACCTAATGCAATTGGCTCATGATTAAGAATTAATTAAGTTAAGGGGTTTATTTTAAGTAATTTCATAACACCTCTCACACATGTGAGTTGGATTTTGATTTCCTTAATTTTACTTAGGCTCTTGAACACCTAAGCATCTACCCAAGATGGATTAATTGAGTTAAATTAATTAAGGGGGTAATTAGTGAATTAACCCTTAATTAAGGTTGGATTATGGAGGAAAAGGGGTTTAAGGAATATCTAAGGGTTAGTATCCCAAAATTATTCTCTAAATCTCATATTCACCGATGCTCGATTCCCTTGGAGAAGCTTCGTCTAGTGGAGACAAAGCTTTATTGAAGTTTGGAAGAGTTGAAATTGGGTAGATCATTCTAAAGGCTGACTCCACCATGACTTATCAGTCTTAATCAAGAGTACTCCTCCCTTGCCTTAGGAACTTGGGGAAAGGTTTAGGAAATTTCAATTTGATCCTCTGATGAAGCTTGTAAGAGGAATTAGCTTAGTATGGAGTATTGGCTTAGTTGGATTTTTACTTGATCTCCCTTATTTTCAGTCTAAGAAATTCGAGAAGATTGAAATTCTAACTCACTCTAGGAAGCTTGGGAACACTAGCAATGGCTTGCTCTGACTTCCTATGCTTCAATCGATTAGGGTAGAATAAAATTCAAGTGAAATTAGGGGGAGTATATCTCCCGCTAGAGCAATCGGATGGCCAAGCAAGGAGATGTTGTTTTGATCCAATTGAGCTCCTTTAGTGTGGTTGTTAGGCCATTTTATGTGTCATTCATTCAGTTTGGCCAGAGGGAGGCAGTGGAAAAGTGCCATGTGCTTGAAATGGGTGGAGCAATGATTCCCATGTGGCCATGTTCAAGCAAGTGGTTAGTTTTGACCTTAGGCTAGGTTGGGCTGACCCAAACCCATTGGGTTAGGTGCACCACACTCACTAGTGTTCACTTGGTCCACCAAGAGGGTGCCAAGTGGTCATGGGGAGGATTTGGCCAAATTCCAAGTGAATTTGGTCAAAATTTACCCTATGGCCTAGGGTTAAAATAGTCATTTGACCTTAATTTTAGTTTCGATACATTTTGAATGATTGAAAAATAGGTTAGGCCAAGTTTCATTGAATTTGGAGTTAGTTTGATGTGACTTGGATCATGTTGACCCATTTAGGTCAAAATGGGTCAACTTGGGTCAAGTTGACCAATTGGTCAAATTAGGTCAAACCAAGGGTTGGGTCAAGTTCATATGACCATTTGTAATGTTTTGGTGGCTTTAGTTTGATTCAATTTGGTTTATATTTGGTTTTAGTTTTATTGAGTTCATTTAGGTCAAATGGGTCAAGTTGACCAATTTGACCCATTTGATGTATTTGGGTTAGGTCATGGGTTGGCTTAGGTTTCATTTAGTCATATGAAATGGATTGGTATCTTTGTTTCCAATCAATTTGGTTTATATTTGAGTTTGACTCAATTTGACCTTTTAGGTCAAGTTGGGTTCATGGTTAATTGGCCTAGGTTGGGTCTTGTTGGCCAATTGGGGCTTTGGTCAATTCAACATGTGATTTGGAATGAACTTGATCCATTGGTTTCAATCAATTTGACTTAGATCAAATTTTGACACATTTTGACTTTTTAGGTGAAGTTGGGTCAACTTGGGTCCAGTGGCCAATTGGGTTAAGTTAGGCTCAAATGTTGACTTGGTCAAGTTCAAACATTGGTCATGAATGAACTTAGATCAATGGTTTCAATCAATTTGGCCTATGGTAGATTTTGGTTATGTTGAGTTTTATTTTGGCTAAGTGTTGACTTGGTCAACCCTTAGATTTGACTTAATTTAACCCAATTTGAGTGATTTATCATCTCATGATGAGAGGCTTAGGTGGGCTTAGTTCAATCTAATTTGGTTAGGATCAGAATTTGGCTCATAAGGGGTACTTTAGGTTACTTTGGGTCAAATGGGCCTAAGTGGGTCAAATTTCTTGGTCAAAGCTTCATTTGAGTTTGATTGAACTCACATATGGGTTTATGATTAAAATATAAATCTATTTGCAAGTGGTTTGAAGTCAAATGAGTTTTAATTCATTTGACAATTTCAAGTTTAAAAGGGTGAACATGAGTTTAACTTGGGTTTGATTTTTGAATTTAGTTTTGGTTTGATGATTGAAGTTTATTTTATATTTGGATTCATGATTGAAGGATTGACTAAATCATTAAGAAAAATCAAGAGTTTGGCTTGATTTGAAGTTGATTTGGCTAAGCTCAACAATTTGACTTGAAAGGCTTAGGTTGAATTTTGATGGAATTTGGGTTTGAGATTCGAATTTGGTTTTGGATATTTGAATTTATATTTCCTTTATATTTGTGAATATAAATAAGAATATAAATGGATTATGAGGAAATTTCATGAATTTGACGTGATTTGAAGTTGATTTGAGCTAAGCCCGTAAAGGGGAATCAAAGGACTTAGGAAAGATTTTTTGGAATTTAGATTTAATTTTTGGGTTTAGTTTAATTGATTTGAATTTATATCTCATTTATATGTGTGAATATAAATGAGAATATAAATGTGTTGTGAGAAAATTTCATAAATTTGAAGTGATTTAAGCTAGGTTTGAGCTAAGTCCATAAGGTAGAGTCAAAGGGACTTAGAAAATATTTTGAATTTGGAGTTTCAACCATAAGCTTCAATCATAAGTTTTAATCATGGGATTCAATCATGGGTTTCAATCATTTGGGATTGATTCATGAATTGAGAAAATCCATTGAATTGATTCAAAGTTTGATTTGGAGTTGAAGTCGATATGAATTTGAATTTTGACTTGAAAGAAGAAAGTGAGGATTTGGTTCAAGCTAAGGGATAGGCAAATTTTTCTATCACCCCTAAGGCATGACCTATTCCTTTGGCTAACTCATCTAAGTCTCTAGGGCTAGATTGAGTGTCCACCTAATCACTAGATATGTCTTAAGACTAAGGAACTCTTAAAGCCTAAGAGAAATCCTATGTCTAAGATGGAGGGGTTGAGAGCTCATCCTAAAAAAGAGGTCAACACGTAGTCAGTTAAAACTTTTATGCATGTGAATGTGTACTTGGCTAATGGATGAAAATCCCTTTTTTTATTAAAAAAAAGAAAGACATGCATTCATAATTCAATCAAATGTAATATTTGAATTCCAAATACACTTGTTTGCATTCATCGTTTAAGGTGCTAAGACATACATTGTATGTATATGTATGCTTAGGATTTACTCATATGCATGATATACATGATGGAAAGAAATGAATAAACATGTGTTATGTGATAGTAATTTATTCTAATTAATCTTAATATGCCTTTCTTATTGAATAAGGTCATTTAGAGTGAACTTAAACTTAGGGTTAATTAAAACATGCAATAAGTCATTCACTAAAGGGAATTGATTACTTTTATAAATGACTTAAGGTAGGATGGAGGTCCCTCTCTTTTTCTCTTTATAACACTTAGTTGTTAAGTATAATCCATATGAAATAAAAGAAAACACTAAGTAAAATCTTCAAATCAATTAAATCACTTAAAGAGAAATCAACCCTTTATAAATTAAATCTTTCACACTTAGCAAAATTACAACTCTAAAGCCTAGTTAGGACATACTACACAAGCCTTAATGCACACACATTAGATTAATTCACCACTTCTAGCTTTATGTTAGGGCGGTGTATGGTTTGATGTATGCTTATTTTGTGATGTATTATTGTAGACTGAATGTTAGGGTGTATGTGTGAACGGATGTTAGATATAGCCAATCAAATTTTCTATAGGGGTTGTTTAAATACTATAATAAATAAATAAATACTTTTTTTGGTAGTTGCTTAATAAGCATAATCCAAGTTAGGACAGGCTGGCTTGGTTACCCATGTGCGGGGTGCTAAGTTCAAATTATTCATATAAGTGCTTGGGTTGTATGGTGTGTTTAGCTAACATTTGTTTTGCAGGTATAGCTAGATTTACTTTCCTTCTTTTAATGTAATTTTGCAGGATAAGTGTATTGGGGGATTAGGATGAGCATTGGTTACAAGACCATATCTTATATACCATGTGAAGCCTTTAGAGCAAGTACATCCAAATCAAGTCAAAAGAGAATGAAGAATGAAGAATGAAGACCCCCATAACATTCATCATTTGTAATTGTGACTATTCTTATATAATTCGGGTTGTATAAGGATAGAACTCAGCTACTCATATTTCTTTTGTTAATGGAACCCTACCACGCCTCTTATTCTTTATGATAGTTTTTTACAATTATTTGTTGTTTTGTTTATTGTGCAAGTATGTCTTTTCATAGTTTATTTATGATTGGTGATTGTATGTTCGGATGCGATTATCCCTAGATAAAAAAAAATTTTTTTTACCCAAACTAACAACTCATAACTAAATTTTCTAAAAATAATTTATAACCTCACATAAAAGCCTAAGCATTAAATCAAGAAAATAAAATATTTAGAAACCCTTAACCCGGATGATTGTATGTTTAATATCATGCATATCATGTTATTTCACTCTTGCTAAGAAAGGGCTTCCATCTTTGCCAGATAGCAAGGGCTTAACCTTTGAGATCTTATGATTGAAGAACACCTCTTTCTCTTTTAATTTAGCCCATAATCAATTTCATCATGCATTTAGGCATATAAAATCTTATAGCCTGTGTCAAAATAAAGAGTCTAAAATCAAATAAAATATGATAAGATTTGCATTAGATTAAGCCAATTTTCATACCCCTCATGCTTTAATCTCTTAGGGAGTGGGTTTAAGGACTTAGTTTCTTCTCTAAATAGTAATAGCCTAGCCATCTTGCAAAAGCATAAGACTTGCCTACATAGATTTGAAGTATAAGAGGAGTTAGCTACCAACCCATAATAAATCAGGTGGTTTTCTCTAGAGGTAAACCATATACTCACTTTCGCCAAAGCTCCCTTGATTTAGGAAGAGGACATCGCCAACCATATTTCAACCTGTTGTCTCGGCCAACAATCAACTCATGCTTGTGTAAGAAAATAAATTAAATAAACCATCCAAAAACCATAAACCATTGACAAGGACAACAATAATAAAATAAAACTCAAAAGCACCAAATGATTCGATCACACTTTCAACTCTGATTTTGGAAGGTCAGTTTTGACATAGTATATTGTAATTCGTTAACTCCATTTTCCACCTAACCATGTAAACCCCATGAAAGATAAAAGTCGATATGGCAATGAACAAATGACTACATCGGGTTATTCCACGAACCTTATGACCACCCACCCTTTAGGATAAAATTTTAAAATAAGTATTAAATAATAATTAATTAATATATTAAGTACTTCAAAAAAAATTTTAAATATAGGTACTGATATAATGCCATCTCACCGTAGGTTATAGATCGCCCACTTATGGGGTGTGATATAAGGCCAGAATATCGGTAAGTGAAGCACCAACCATCAATGTTTTCATCAGATATTCACCGCTGGTAGAGCCCGCACGACATTATGTCGACATCCGACCGTAAGATCCCATGATCACGTTTTCGCTTTGACATCCCACCATCAAAATCGTCCCCCCCCACACACTCACGCCGGCTCCACCTCAAATTGCATGTTGTCACTCGAAATCAGTCATCTCCACCGCAAGCTCCTGCTAGTTGAAAGTAATCGAAGTGTTTTTTTTCCTTTTAATTTTCTCGTTCCAATAGGCAACAATGGAAAGGAAGGTGGGGAAGAATTTTCTTCTATTCCTTAGGTGATCAGGGTAACGAGGGTGATGATTATTAGTATTGTGAAGCTCATCATGTCTCTATTATTGCATTTTGTCATTCTTTTTGAAGATGTCTTTTGTGTCTGAAGCTGCTTTTACAATTTTTTCATCACAACTTTGGTGTTTGCTTTTCTTCTAAAGATTGTAGTAGTATGCTCTCTTTTGTGATATATCTTTAGTCAAGTTCACCGTGGTTTGTAGCGGCACACCTACCTTGACTGTCTCTTTGTGGTTTGTAGCATATAGTAGAATGAATCAAAAGCTCATTTTCTTAATTCTCTTCTATGACGGTCAACTGATCATTGATGATCAGTTCATTCCAAGTTATGTCGGTGGCAAAAAGCAGCCTATGTGAGTTTCACATCATGCAAGCTTATGAGATTTAAAATAGAAAGTGCTCAGATATCTGTGTTATGACGTTGATAACTTTATAGTGGAGATTACGTGTCATTTTCCTGTCGGTGCGGGACACATAGCTTCTACTATTTCTGATGATGAAGTTTGTAGTACTGTATTGGATGAAGCTTCCCATCAGACATTATTTTTTTATGTGGAAATAAAGCCACAATGTACTTCTGCAGCAGAAATTGATACTGATATCATGCGATAATGTACTCTGATCATAAGTTCATAAGCTCACTGGCCAATTAATACTATCAATAACTTAAATTAGGTAAGAATTTACCTCAACATCAGTGTTGGTGTCTTCTTTTTTTGTGTAAGCTATTTTTTAGAAGATTATAACTTTTTAATATAGAACCGAGCTGTCTGTTCAAGCACAACTGCATGAGCATTCATCCGACTACCGATCAGTACGAAAATGATGAATAGTGAATCAAGCAATTCATCTGATGATAGTGATGCTCAGGATGATTCTTTACTGAGTAATGCCAATTTATGTGACATCAATGTTGGTCACGAGCTTCTTCGGAGTCATGCAATCCGGAATTCATCAAATAACGATGTTATGATTTGCAATAATGACTATGTCTGAATATGTCAAACCACCAAAGATTGGGATGCATATATTTTGTTTGATGGTCTATCGATAATTTTTCATGATAAGTTCTAGTTGAATTATATGAAGGTATGTATTTATCAAATAAGAAGGAGCTTCAGTTCACAGTAACTGGTTGGTCAATTCTTAATAATGTTCAGTTTCTTACCGTCACATCGAATCAGAAGAATCTAACTGTTATATGTGCGCAACATAGTAATCCTAACAGATCTTACCAATGACGCATGCATTGTAGCAGAAGCAAGAGGTTGTGAGGTTCTGGAGGATATCAACTTTAGGTGCACACCATTTGGTCGTGACATTGTCGCACTTCTAAGTTCATCAGTTATTTCATAATGCCAGTAATGTGATTCCAAATATACTTGAAACCTAGAGAGATCATAGAAAGGATGGAATCAAAATTTAATATAAAAATCTCTTACATGAAGGCCTAAGACGCGAGGCGTAAGAGTATCAGAGCCATATTTGGCAGTTGGGAGGAGTCATACTGCTCTCTAGGCCTATTTATGGATTCAGTATGCTCTGTGCTGCCCGGAACTATTACAAAATTTTGTCATCAGATACATGCAGATTTCAGAGGTTATTTTGGGCTTTTGGACCATTGATTTCTGGTTGGAGATTTTGTCGCCTGCTCGGATGGACGGACGCTCCAACCAGGCAAGTATTAAGGCACGCTGTTCATAGCTATTGGATTAACAACGACTATTATTTTTTTTTTGCTGTGGTTGAACTGAGAATAATGAATCTAGCCGGTTCATACAAGAGTCGCTGCCTATTGTTTCGTGCGTGACGATTTATGTATAATCTCGATAAGCATTCCTTGTTTGTGATGTTTTTCATACATCATCATTGCTTAAGAAATCTTAGGAAAAACTTCAAGAAAGTAGTGAGGAAAATGGGTATTAAGGATGTTGAGTTTATGTGTAAGAAAATGTACATGTTTCAAAGACGGATGACATCAACATATTCAACACATGACCGACATAAAAAAATTTAACAAGCATACCAAGGTTAGTAGACCGTGATGTGGTCAAGTGTTCAATGATTAAAGGAAAATTATGATGATAAATACATCAGAGTGTTTTAATTGGATACTTAAACATGCACGGGGACTACCAATTCAAGCATTGATCACTGCTATGTACTATAACATTATGAGTTTATTTTATAAGAGGGAAAGTACCACTGATTCAGGAGAACCACCTACGGAATTCACATTCTCTCCTAGAACACAGACAGTGCTCAGCAAATTTGAGTGTGAGGCTAAACACTATCCGCAACCAATCAATATTAATGCTAATGAAGTGCAAGTGCTTGACAAGAATTATCGATCCTTCAGATTCATACGATCGTCATGTAGTTATACACGAACACTGATTTATCATATGTCAATGACATTGCAATGATCTTGAGTTTGCGCATAGATGGCCCACCATTTGTTGGGCCGAGTGGACGGGAAGCGAGTTGGCGGCTGTGATGAGCTTTTGGGTGGACATCCCATTCAGATTGTATCATGACCAACAACCCCATTCGACATTCCAGATGGGGTAGGCACATTTCAGGGAGTCCTACGTAGACCTCCCAGAGTTGGACTTTAGCAGACATGTAAGAGCATATGTTTTGTTCCTTCTGGGGAGTTTCCTACTACCTGATACATCTGGGTTAGAGGTGCACTTGCAGTATCTACCGTTGTTAGAAGATATACACATTCAAGACTTTATCTAGAGGAGGCACGCACAGTACGCTTATATAGGGAGTTACGAAGTCCCAAGGGGACATGCGGTGTCTCGCTTCGATCTGATCTTGGGAGCTCGATGTTGGGGAGACCAACACTACATGTTCCCTATCCTAGAGATCTCGATGAGCTTAGCATTAGTTTCAGGTAAGAAAACTAAAATCTATTTAGTTTATTTAACATACTGAATTGCAAATAAATGATTTGCACATGACAATTGGTTTATTTTAAGATACTGAGTTACAAGATAACTAAAATCTATTTATACATTATTTTGTGGAGGCTCGCAGAGATCACATTGCTGTGGTAGATAGCTAATCGACGCGCCTCTGTAGCAATACATGTCATGGTTTAGGTCGTAGGCGTACTGCTGCTTACCATCCACCACGACTTACTACTACCAGAGCACTGGCGAGCATATGTTAAGATAACGCTATAATTTACAAATTTACTTAGCTATTATTTCTACAGATTTTCGTAGTAACCTTTTAAACTGGTTTCTCAGAAGTGAGTATATCTTGGCGACGAGGACCTCTTCTTTCTTGATCGCCCAGTGACGCAAACTTTCGCCATTATAAATAAGTACGAGCATATGTTACACGATCTGATTTCGAGGACCCACATCAGAGGCTACAGGCTCCAGCGTATCTTAACAGAGCATATGTCACATGTCTATGATTCGCTTAACTACACAAACCGACAAAACATGGCGTATCCATCCGTGACCATCTTCTTTTCCAGAGAGCACCTAGTCTCAGTACCATATGGACATTGCGCCGTCACACGATTGGGTATCTACGAGACTGTGGCCGCATACATGGGGTCAAATGTTGCAAGCCGCGTGGACCACATGATATCTCTCATCACCGCAATCCCGTTGACGTAATTATACCGTGTGTAGTCTTATAGCGATACACATAGATAAATAGTGTATAGAGGTGTATTTATTTTGTATAGGTTGGATATTTTATTGTTCACTTTTATCGATCTCACTGTTTACTTTTTTGCTTATGAATGAAATTTTTTATATCATTTGATTAGTAGTACATTTATATCTGTTTGATGCTACTAGTTTACATTTCAGATTATTTCTTTACTACCTATTTGTATTTCCTGTGGGTGGTAAAAAAAAGATAACTTATTTTTAAAAAAAAGTCACAAAGTGAAGCGAGCAGTCGAGATAATTTGGTTCGATCACTAGCCATAATCGATCATCGCCTAACCGACCTTAGTATAGCAAATACCCCAAAAGTGGGATTGATCTATGCCACCTCTGGAGATCGCCCACTTCATATAATTGTACTTATATTTAAAATTTTTTTTAAAGTACTTAATATATTAATTAATTATTATTTAATACTTAATCTTAAAATTTCTTCCCCCTTCGGTGAACCGAGTGCCATTCCGACCGCCAAATGTTTTTCCCAGCAGGCAGTTGACTGTGAAGAAGAGGTTCTCATTCCGACCGCCAAATGTTTTTCTTCATGACCGTTGCGAAGGCGACGACGTGTCGTTGTATGACAGAGCTTTGGCAGTGTTAAAGTGATTTAGTTGCGGTAGTTAAGGATGACGGTAGTTGTTGTCGAATGGGGTGTTGAGCGGGCCACTTTGGTAGGCACTGGTGGCACTGTAGTAGCGGCGGCCGGTGGGTTTGTTGGTTTGATGTGGACCTCAGTCATTTGGCTCGGGCCAAGAAGGACAACTGAGATTGTGAGGTGGTATGTAGGAGGCGTTGGCCACCATTAATATTATCACCATCATCTCGGACACCGAGACGAAGAGCTCTGTGAGCATGGCGGAGGAGACTATCTGCGGGAAGATGATGTAGTAATGTGCGAATGAATGAATAATGAAGATTTGAACGAAGGGCTCGTATTTTTGCGAGTTTGTTATAGTTTGTTATTTATGTAAATATAATGTTTAAAGTATGAGATAGATAAATAAGGATGTTTTAAATGCTATTTTTTTTTTCAAAACTGATCACTTTTTAAATTATATTAATAAAGTATATTCTTTGACAATTTCTGGTGAAAAATTAACAAAGGATTCTCAAATAATAATTGATTTATACGACGTATTTTAGTATTATTTATTAATTCTCTTACAAGATTCTAAATTTTATTGTTCCAGCTTGATACGCAAAATACGGAGTTTGAGAAAAAAAAATTAAAAGAAAAGAATTTTAACTTAGTTATTAAGCTAGGTCTGGTTTATGCAAATTTCCACCTACTTATTTTATTTTAATGTAAAAGAAGGTTTTATGCTTAAATTGATTGAGAAGATTTTTTTTACAGTTTATTATTGGCAAGTAATTGTAATTAATATTCTAATTAATTATTATTGGCCATTTATAAAATTAATTGAATAGAATAAAATCTATTTTATTAACTTAAATCACAAATAATTTTAAAATGAGCCAGAAATGGAGAAAAACCTATTTTGTGATAGAGAAATTTTAAAAGTACGACATGTAACTCCTAATTTAGCACAGGAACAACGTTAATAAAAAAATTTAAAGAGGTTCAAACTATGTAAATTATTTACTTAAGCATATTTTAATTATTTTTATTTTTATATCATATTTTATTTTATATCATGTACTATTATGTCATATTTTATAATATATTTATGACAACCTTTTCTCTAACCTTTAAATAGCAAAACAGTAATAAATTAAAAGTAAAACCGTACCTATGTGGCTATATTTTATATAACACCCTATACTATAAAGAGGGATTTACATACATAATGCGTAATTTTTATGTATTTATGTTTCCAATTCCTAAACTTTAATTTTTATACATATAACATCCGAATTATCATCATTACTTATTTTTTAAAAATAAAATAAACTTTTTTAAGAAAAAAAACTATTAATGAAAATTCGTTGTTCAAAAATCATAATAATGTATTGATAATTATTTTCTTCATTTTAATTTGAGTTCGATAAAAATTTTTTGATGAAAAATAAATTTTTAAATATTTCACATTTAAATTTAGGTTTTACTAGTTATGTTTAAACAGAATATTAAGAATTAAATTATGAAATAAAATGTATTATAGTTTCATCTTTTATCAAACCAGATAGATAAAAAAAATTGCTCTATTGTCAAAAGGAGTAAGATTTGGCCTCAGGTTGAAATTATCTTAATAGTTTAACTCATCTTTATCTTTTAGGTGTCCTGAGGATACGATTAGGGCTGCGAAAGAATAGGACATTGAACAAGTTAATCGTGACTCAGCTCGATTATAACTCATTTATGTTCGTTCGATTAACTAATCGAATGAGCTTGAACACTTACGTGACTACTCAATTGCTAAATGATCAAATTCGAACAACTTTTTGTTCAGTTCATTTATGTTCATGATCAAGATTCATTTAAAGCGAACAAACTTCATGTCCTCGACATGATTAAAACTTGTTTGTAAACAATTTCATTCAAAATTTAATTTTTAGGCTTAATACACTTTAATTGATACTGCTTGTATATATTTATCAACAAGCTGCTTGAGAATAAACTCGATTATGACTCGATTAAAGCTCGTTTATTTTATTAAATGAGCTGCTCATTATCAGGCTCGAAAAGCCCAATATGAACCAAGCTCGTGAATGAAATCAAGCCGAGCTCTAACAAATTTTTTTTAAAATGAGCCCAAACTTGAACACCATTCTAAAAACTCGAATTGAGCTTGGTTCAAGCTCGAGCTCGATAATGATAAACGAATTTGAACTCGAATAAACATATATTCGGCTCAACTTTGTTCTTTTGCCGCCCTAGGTACGATTAACGATTCAGTCTTCATTTATTTTATTTTTCTCATAAAAATCTACTTTATTAATATAATTTAAAAGGTGGTCTATTTTAAAAATTTCCATTCAACCCACCGTCTCTTAGCTTTCGATTCCTCTTATAATAAAATGCAGGAAATTAAGTTCTCCACGTTTGATTTAATACGCTCTTCCAGGATTACAAAAGATCCTCATCCACAAGATTACGTGGATACCCATTCCAAAAAAAAAAAATTTCCATTCAGGTAGTGACATGCAAGCAAAGCACAGGACATCCGAAATATGAGACGAAATTTTAAAACACGATAATATTTTAAATTTAATGGGAGAACTGAGAAGACGACAGCTGAAAGGAAGAATTTAGAAATGCGATTAAATCACGCCTACTTGGTGCGATATACGATTTACCTGAAGGAAAAAAATCACACCTATATGGCCCAATTTTATTTTATTTGTTTTAATGGCTGCTTTGTTTAGCCGTTGGATAAGTAAAAAAATTATTTTATTTTAAAAGCATACAGTCATTTTTTTTAATCCAACGGCTATATAGTCGTTGGCTTTATGAGGAAGGGCGAGAGGTGAGCTGCTTCTCCTGTATAAGTCTCTCCATATTCACTCTTTCTCTTCCTCTCTCTGTTTCGCATTCTCTCACTCTCTTCTTTACACTCATTCTTGTTATTTCTTGCTAAAATCTATTTCTCGGTTAATATTCTTGGTGCTAATTCTCTAGGTTAGTTTTTTATATTATATTATTTATTTAATTTCTTTTGTATATTTATGTTATTTTTTTAACAAATTAATTAAATTAGTTCTGATAAGTTTTTATGTATGAATAATAATTTACATATGTTAACTTCATGAGCTCCATCTCATATGAGATTAATTTTGATAACAAATGCATATTCAAATACTACTAATCAAGTAAAATTCAGTGAAGGAAAAATTCTTAAGCTCCTGATTCTCCAGTTATATCAAATTGCTAAAACTTTTGGATATGGATTGGGTTAAAATTTTTCTAGGAATTACTATATTAAGGTAAATAAAAAGCTCACTAAGATAAAATAAATGATTCATTCAATTTTAATTTCATCATTCTAAAATTATTTATATTTTTCTATATATTAATATTATAATTATTTATTAAGTTATCTATTTTGGATAGTATGAATTAAATGCATGAAATAAGTTCTATTAAATGTGTGTTCAAGCAAGATGAATTATGTTTAAACTTTATTAAATCATTTTCATTATATTCATAATTTTTATTCATATTTTTACTACATGAAAATTGAATTATCCTAAAATTATTCTTTTTTTTCTTATTCCCTCTCCTATTATTCTTTCTTCTCTCTCATATTATCATTTTTATCTTAACATTGCTTTAGCAGGATTTTTAATGCATCTTGTGCAATAAATGTGTGAATTTCATTCAAAAAATTTCCGTATAACATTCCCTCATTTTTCATATTTTAAAATTCATTTATTTGAATTTTGAATGTGAATTATTTTGAATTAATTTTGAATTCAAACTTCTTTATTCATGGCATAAACTTGCTAAATCAAATCAAATTTATTATGGAACATGTTAAGCTTCCCAAGCATGATTAATTATGATTATTTAGAGCCTAATTAATTTATTATAAGTTATTTTAAATTTAAATTCAAATCGCCCTCTTTTTCAAAATAATTCTTTTATTTTTTATATTTGATCTATTTTAGGAAAGTTTTAGGGGACCAACCACTTTGCATTGAATTTAATAAATTTATATATTATTGAAACATTCAATAAGTATATAATACAACCAGCCTTGATCAAAATTGCTTCATGCATCAATATGAGGATTTTCTATTTTTGGAAACCCTTTTGGCCGAATTCATTAATGGATTTTCCATGGATTTATTTTATTCAAAATTTTCTCCTTCATATCTAAACCTTATTGGCCGAATTTCCTATGGAATTTCCTCTACCTTTAGCCTTGAATTACATAGCAAACATTCCATATTGGGTTATCTCCTTGGCCGATACTTATTCCTTTGAATTTGAAGTTCAAATTAATGCCTAATCAATTTCCCTCTCATTGGATTAGTTTTCGGCCGACCCTAGACTCCTCTCTCATCTATTTAAGAGCCTTGTTTCAACTTTAAAAAAGGTTCCAAAAAGGTAAAATTCTCTCTTGTTCTCTTGCTCATCCTCTCCACCTTGGACGATCCTTGCTAAAGCAAATATTTGGAGATTTTTGGTGATTCAAGTGCAAGCATCCCTCATCATTCTTATTTTTCCCTTGGACATTTAGTTGGCTTAAGGATTGATTGAAAATAGTGAAGGTTTGGGGTGTTTCCTCCCTTGTCCGAAAGCATCATATCATTAGTCTTGAATTTCTAAGGTGCTAAATTCCTATACTTCTTTTATTTCTTCTTGGCTTTGAAGTTTACAAGGTTATTTAAATTAGCTTATTCATTCACTTCATAACCTTCAGTTCTTATTTGGCCAAGAACAAATATATGAACATCAATTTTTTTTAGACTTAACTACTTGATCATCCTTTGATTTCTTGTTTGGCCTAAAGCTAACATAAGGAGATCAATTTATTTTATGTTTATTCATTAGATAATCCTTTTTTTTCTTGTTTGGCTGAAGTCATTTTCAATGGTTTTTAATTTCTTAGTGCTTAATCGTTTTAATATCCATTATTTATCCCTTTGGCTTAAAAGTTCATATAGATTGGTTAAATTTGATTATGTTTAACAACTTATTTAATTTAATCTTCTATTTTCACTCCACCTATTGCATAAATTATTTTGTATTTATTGATTATTTGTCTTCAATTTGTTTATGTATATGTTATGTGATATATTTTTTGTGGTATAATTTAAATCCTTATTCAAGTGATTATTTATTTATTCCAATTGTAAATACATTTATCATTTGAATGAAAGTTAGCTTGTGTGAAAAAGAATTCAAAGTAAAATTTTTGTGATTGCATTTCAAAGTCATTCAAGAAAATCAATTCAAACTTTTGAAGATCATTCAAGTAACATTAAGTTACTTAATTGCATTAAATATTTGATTAAAGAACTTGTTTTAATTTAATTTAAAGTTAAAGTGAGCTCTCTTTTTCATTAATATTAAATTGTTTTAATATTAGTATAGATTGGGTTGTGAGTGTAAAAATATTTTAAAATTGAGAGTTAGATTTGTATCTTTCTCTTTGTCTTGTCTTGATAGAATATTAGGTTGTACTTGCCCATTAAGGAAAGTACGTATTGGTTGTACTTGTTCATTAAAGAGAGCACGTGTTGGGTTGTACTTGCTCATGAAGGAGAGTATGAGTGATTTATTGTAATCTCAACATTGGATTAGAGAATTCCTAACCTGGGTAGTTAGGCGTGGGCGTAGGCCGATTTTTACGGTTTTGCTGAACCATGTGAAAATTTATTATATTCTCTTTCTTTATTTTTTGCACTTTACTTTTCTGCTATTAGTTTTCTATTATTTCATTTCACTAAAGTATTATTATTAAATATTTAAGTCTTCTCCAAAATTTAAAATTAAATTTTCTGAACTTTTTTTAAAACCCAATTCACCTCCCTTTTGGGTGCTATAGGTAGGTAACAACATAAGTATTTTGTACACACACCATGATATATAGATTAGACCTCACACAATGATATATAGTTTAGTGATTCAAGTACTGCCAAAAAATTCAGTAAGATAAAATTATAGTTTCTTTTTAGTTTAGTATTTGCTCTGAGTTTTAAATAGTGTAAAAAAGTGAGTGGACAAGTAACAACATTGATACTACGATATGACGTACAACTAATAGTTTCTGAAGAATTCATTCTTAAATATGTCGGTGAAAAAAATCGTTCACTCTAAGTTCCATTTGAGATAACATTCAAAGAATTAAAAATTAAGGTGACCATATGTTTAAATTATGATACTACAAAGTTCACTGTTAATTTAGTGTGTCATTTTCCTCTAGATGATGAATATATTGCAATACATATCACTGACAATGAAGTTATAGAAGTAGTTTTACAATTAGCATGCACTAAGCCATTAGTTGTTTATGTTTAGGTGCTTCAACTTTCACAAGATGAATTCCTCAAAATAAATGTTAAGAGTGAACAGAGATTAGTGGAAACCACTCTTGATCGGCATTAGCCACAAGAAAACAATATAAACATAATTATAGAGAATTACAAATACCTCAATAAGAATTAATAGCTGATGAATCTACTTAAATTTCTTACATATTTAATTATGTTATTATTTTAACTTATTAATTATTCATTTATTAGGAGGTCATTATAAAAGGTTGACTCAAACAGGGCAAGTACATCATACCAGCAATATAGCGATATGATAGACGCTAATATTAATTTAGATTCACTTGATAATGCTAATGAAATAATGGATAGTCAATTTATTAATGACTCTAGAGATAGTGACAAATTTTTTGAAATAAAAGACACAACATAAATAGGTGAACAAACACTTTTAGGTCATGACTTAGTACATCAACAAGCTTTTGCAAGTTCAAATAAGATTGAGGAAATGATATCCACAAATGATTACGTCTAGTATTACCAATATTAATTTTGATGGACCTTTAGATAATATCACATCTTTTAAAGATGGGCATATCCCAGATGATTTACAAGAGGATGTGATTTTACTGAGTAAAGCTGAGCTTCAATTTGTATTATGTGGTTAGTCCATAAGAAATAAAGTAGAATACAAAATGATTTACTCTAATAAAAGTTATTATATTATTTCATGTGTCCATTATGACCACCCATCTAGACCTTGTTCTTGGCATTTACATGCATCGAGTAGAAAGCACTTAGGTGGTGCATGGAGAATTTCAAATATAAGTGCCTACCACACATGCACACATCCCATTTTTCTAAGTGGACATAAACAATGCACTTCTAAATTTGTTAACTATTTCACACTTCTTAACATTAGATAACAATTTGATTTAAAACCTAAAAAATTATAGGTGGAAGCTAAAATGTAAATATATCTTATATAAAAGCTTGGGATGCAAAAGGAAAAGCCATTAAAAACATTTTGATAGTTATAAAAGTATTATCAATCATTAAATAGATTGATGGAAGCAATATGTTCGATGAGGGGTTTAGTGTATAAAGTTTAAGTAGGTCAGTCAAACCATTTTAGGCATATCATCTAGGTATTTTGTCCATTAATAGTTGGTTGAACATATTGTTGGCCCATACTAATTAAGCCTTAATGGAACATTTTTATTAGGTAAATATAAAAGAACATTATTATCTGTTGTTGGAATATATGCAAACAATGGCCTATTTCAATTAGCATTTGCTATTATTGAGTCCGAGCATGTTGAGTTAAGGGTGTTGTTTTTACAAACTATGAATGATATAATATCTATAGTTCATTCACTAGAAGATCTTTATCATATCTAATAAACATCTTAGGTTGGTGTGGATGTAGATAGATATTTCCAAGTCGCATACCCATTACTTAAGGCATCTATGTGGAAATTTCAAGAAAATAGTAAGGAGCATGTGTGTGTTTGATGTTGAGTTCTTATGCTTACTTACACAATGCATAAGTAGCTGAAAGTAGTGATGAAATGCACATATTTAGACAATGCATGATGGATATTAAGAACGTCAAAGATGAGGCCTAAAATTGGTTGGTAGATCGGGATGTTTGTAGATGGACTTCTAGCACATGATGGTGGATATTGGTATTGAATGATGATGATATATGCCTTTGATTGCTTCAATAGTGTGCTAAAATGCAAGAGGCTCACCCGCTCAAGCATTAGTTTGTTCAATTATTATAATTTAGGCAGCTTTTGAAGATTGTTGACCTCACTTTGAGTGAGCTCTCCTTATCCTCTTAGATTTAGGAATCTTCTAGACACTAAGATTTTTAGTCATAAGACACATCTAGTGATTGGTGAACACTTAACTTAAGTCAGAGACTTAGAAGGTTAATCATAAGATTAGCTATGCCTTAAAGGAAATTACCTATCCTATAGCTTAAACCCAATCTAGATACACTTTCAAATCAAACCCAGATTCAAATCTTAAACCAAACCTTCAAATTCCAAATTCCAAATCCATATCCTAAAATTAACTCCAAATGATTGAAACCCAAAATTTCAAATCCTAAGACCTTCAGCCATATGAACCACCTTCATAAGCTTAGTAAAACCCCCTATAAATCAAATAAAATTCAATTGATTTCTTTATAAATCAATTTTTCCTTCATTTATATTCACAAATATAAATGAAATCCATATCAATGATCAAAATTATATCCAAAATCGATCCAAACCCACCTAAGCCTTTGAGCTAATTCTTTGGACGTAGCCAAATTCCATCCAAATCAAGTCAAAACTAATGGATTTTCTCTCGATTCAATCATTCATTCAATTATCTACTCAAATATAAATTAAACCTACAATCATCAAATCAAATCAAGCCAACCCAAGTCAAACCCAACTAGCTCTTTGACTTGAAAATTTCATAAGCAAAAAAATCTTAGACTCCAAATTGATTGTTTGCTGAATTTATATTTCAAGGCTTATATATAAGTTCAACTAAACTTGGATCAAACTAAAACCAAACTAATTGACCCACTTAGGTCCACTTAACCCAAAGTGACCTACCATTTGAGCCAACTTACAATCTAACCCAAATTGGATTGGACCAAGCTCACCAAAATCTTCCACCATGATTGTTGATCACCCTAGAATGATCAATTGCAATCAATTAGGTCAAACCAAATCAGCTTAGTGATTTGACCAAGTCAACTCTTAGCCTAAATGAACCAAAACTCATCCTACATCAAATTTTTTAAAACTAATGATTTAAATCAACCTAAAAAAAATATTTAAATATGATTTGACCACCAATTGGGTTAAACCAAGCCCAATTGGTCATTCGATCCAAGTTGACCCAAATTGGCCTAAAGGATCGGATTGGGTCAAATCATGATCTAACCCAATTTTATTGTAACCACTGGCTCAAGTTCATTCCAAATTGATTATTGAACTTGACCAAAATCATAATTAAACCAAATTTGATCAATCGAGCCCAATTGAGCCATTTAGCCCAAATTATCCTAAAAGGTCAATTTGGCTTAAATCTAAATTAAATCCAAATTGATTCGAACCAAAGACTACATTCATCTTCAACTAATCAATTGAACATGAATCAACCCATAAACCAGCAATTTGGCCAATTTAGTCAAATTGGTCAACTTGATAATTTGACCCATTTGATTCCAAATGAGCCAAAATTAATTCTAAGCCAAATTAAATCAAATTGATCATACAAAACTCTTCAAATTATCATTTGAACCTCAACATAAGCCTTGATTTGATCTAATTTGACCAATTGGTCAACCTAACATATGACCCAATGTGACCCAAACCCAAATTGAGCCCAAAACCAAGCTATGACCCATTGGGATGATCAAACCGACCCAAACCCATTTGGGATCAGCCAAAATCAACTCAACTTAATTAAATTGGATCCTCCTCATATAAGATTCCACCCAACTTCATTTAATTCTTCCCATCACATGCATTCAACTCGCCCACCCACCCATCCATGACCTTCAATGGAGCTGTTCATATGGTAGCAAGAGAGGACTTTGGAGCAAAAATCAAAAGTCCTCAATCAATCCATCATCCATCTTAATCACCCAAGCAAAATGACAACACTGGAGCCAAAAATTCAAAAAGGAGGATTTTGGCCACTATTAAAGGAGGGGAAATGAGATTCATCCTCTTCCTTCTATCATTATTCAGCCAAGCTCCCAAAATAAAACAACCATTACCCCATCTTTTCTAGAAACACCAAAATTGGGTTAATTTCGTGAGGAAATGACAACCATCAAGAAACATCATTTCAAAGTGAAGGAAAGTTATACTCATTCCAAAGCTTCCTCGTATAAGAGTTCGCTGGATCTTCACCAGCCAAACCATTCTGAAGGTACCAAACTTAGCCTTAGGTCTATTTTGTGTGATTCTTATATAATTTTTAAAAATTTTCTTAGAGAAGCCCTCCATTTTTTTATTATATTTAGTCCTAATATGAATCGGGAAAATTTTTGGTGAAAATCACCGAAAAAATGAGCCAATTAGGACAAAATTTTGTTCAAAATTATGAAATTGATTAGTGTTCCACCGATTTTCCGCCGTCCGATCTTGTCGTCGATCGACGCTCGACGCGGTTCGGATCCGCGGATTATGCATGGGATCCGCGATCGGGATCCGCGTGATTTACCGCTTGATCGATCACGCTCGATCACGCGATCGACGATCCCGATCATCGACTCCGCGATCGATCCGTGACTCACCATCCAATGCCACGGACTTTCTCGCCCGTGACGCGGCACCGCGACGCCAATCATATGACGCCGCGTGGTGTAGCGTACATGCCACGATCTGGTCGCCATGGCACGATTGCCGTCGGCCGCGGACGCCAGGTTAAGTGGAAAATGCCTATTTTTAATTTTAAAATTATTTAAGTATCGAAAATTCAAAATGCATAACAAATAAAATACTTAGCAAACAATTACAAATAAGGGCTTGTTGATTCCCTTCGAGAGAATCCAATGAACCAAAAATCCAAATTCTAATGAATGTTTTGAGCTTAATTTAAGTTTTAGTGAAAATAAAATTTCATTAATTACTCTAAAATTACAAGTCTGATTAAAGTAAAATTTTCAAAGATTAAAATAAAGTTAAAATACACCTACCATAAAAAAAAAATCAAGTGAAAAGACTTCTGATTGGGAGAAATTAAATTTTGAAGTTCAGATTGTCCATTTTAAATAAAATAAATCAAATAAAATCCAAAAATTTATAAAAAAAATCTTCAAAATGGCTTAAATCACTTCACTTGACATCTAGGACTCTTAAGAAAAAAATTGTGATTTTCTAAATCCTAATGAACCCCAAACAAACACTTAGATTAAAGTTTAATCAATTAAGGAATTAATTAAAACATAATCTAAAAAGAATTTAAATACAAATCAAAATAAAAAATGATATAATACCCAAATGATTGGTAATCAAACCTAAGTCAAAAAAAGTATCATGTATCCCTCAAATGAAATTGAATTTAAACATAATTGAACCTAATTGAGTTAATGAAATTCAATTAAATGATTAAATTTTAAATTAAACTCATAATTAAAAAAATCAATGAAACTTTAATGTAAAATAAAAACTATTGTTAAATCAACATTAAGTATTAAATCTTAATTATATGAAACTACTTAACAAATTAAAAAAAATTAAATATTAATTAATCATTAAATAAACTAAAAACCAAATTGATAAATAAACTAATTCAACATAATCGTTTGATATTAATCAAATTAAATCAAATGAAGTTAAAGTAAACTTAATTAACATATGATTAAATCACATCCATTTGGAATAAGATAATTAACTAGTCATTAATACATAAACCTAACAACTAAATCAAACATGAATGAAATCAATGAACATAATAAATGAAGAAAATCAAACCTAACTATGATTATGAATAACCAAGTTTAATTAAAATAAAAATAAACATATAAATCACATAATCTAATCAAATGATACAATGATAACCCTTAATCAATAAAATTTAGGTAAATGCTTAATTAAAACTATCAAATCAAATAAGTCATATATGGGTAATTAAGTCATTAATCTCTAATTAAACAAACCTTTAATTAATCGAATGATTTAAAAATGTATTTACTTTTAATCAAACTTAATTAATGCAAACTTAATGAATTAATCCATCATCTTAATGAATCAAATTAATTTAAATAAATTACATTAAAGTTAACTCTTAAATTAAGCTTAAATCAAACCCCTAATTAAATTTAATAATTAATCATACCCCTCAAGTAAACTAATTAAGTTAATCAAATTAATCATATTAGACCTAAGCTTAATCAAACATAATGCAATTAAATACCAATCAAATCCTAAATAAACATAAATGAATAAGTCATTAATTAGATCATTAATCAAATAAATATGAAACCAAATTAAAATTAAATAAATCTTCATTTAATTTAATAATTAACTTAAACATTCTTAATTAAACTAATTACAAACTAATCCAATTAATAAACACCTAATTAATGCAAACTTAATGAATTAACCCATCATCTTAATGAACCAAATTAACTTTAAATCAAATTCAAATCAAACAATTAATTACTAATTAATTTATCACATCTTAAATAAGCTAATTAAGTTAAATCAAATTAATCATATTAAACTTAAACTTAATCAAAAATAAATACAATTAAATACTAATAAAAACCTAAATTAATCCTAAATTATTAAGTCATTAATTACATCATTAATCTAAACAAATATGAAATCAAATTAAAATTAAACAAATTTATAAGTAACATAAATACACTTTTAATTAAACTAATCATAATCACATTGAACCTAAGCAAACCCATACTAATAAAGCTAAAATAAATCAAATAAAAAATCAAATTAAATTAAGAAAGACTCTCATCAATTTAATATGTAAAAATCAAATCTCATTCAACCTACTTAAATAAGATAAACTAATTAACTATCCAATGTATGAAATCAAAATACAAACCAAACTTTGATAAACATGACAATGGATGAGATTAAAAAATAAAATCTAATCATAAAGAATCAAACTCAATTAAATCAAAATAAACTTAATTCATTAATCCAATCAAACTACAAATAAATGAAAACAAATCAATAAACATAAAAAATTAAATCACATAATCAATCAAAGAAAAGAATTAGAATATTAATTTAAAAGGATATTGAATTATCAAGATTTAATTAAAAAACATCTAATCTAAAATTAATCAATCAAAACACTGAATTTAAACAAACTTTATTGGATATTAAGGATATTGAATTATCAAGATTTAATTAAATTAACACATTTAATCCAAAATTAATCAATCAAATGAAGATTAAACAAATTCAAATTCTAAATTTAAATCAAATCAATCAAATAAATTACACAAATTCAAATGGGCTAATTAAGATACTTAAGGACCTTAGTTAGACTTTTAGAGTTAGATGTAATGGGTGAGTTCCATCTACAAATGGAATTCATTCTACTCTTCATTCTTGAAAACTTAAACATCATTTTAACCAAATAAAAGTGAAATAAAAAATGAAAATAAATCATTAAATCATTTAAATTGAAATCACCCAAAGGTAAAATTTAAACAAATTCAAACTCCAAATTGAAACTTAAACTAAAGAAAGTAAAGTCTTGTTATACAAGCCTTTTCACACACTAGATTTAGTCATCACCCTAGAATTAGGCTAAGATGTATTGTATTATATGTTGTGTTTTATTTGATGTAATATTTTAGATTAAGAGGTGTATGTCTCCTATCGATATGTCGTGATTAGCCTAATTATATTTTTTTGCGGGGTTGTGCTTAAGGGTCATTGTAATAAAAAAAATATAAATGTTTTTTGTGGGTTGCCCTAAGCATAACCCGTTATATGGGCTTGCTCATGTGGGTGCTAAGTCAAATTATTCATATAACGCTTGTATGGTGTGTTTAGCTAACATTTATTTCGTGTATAGATTTACTTTTCTATTTTAATGTAATTTTGTATTAGGAATTAGATTAGTTATGGGAGATTAGATGAGCAATGGCAAGTTTAGTTTGGGGTGCCAGATGCCTTTGGAGCAAATCAAATCAAAAGAAAGAGAAGGAAGAAAAGAAGAAAAGAAGACCCTCATAGCATGTATTATTTGTTTATAATCTGGATTGTATAAGGGAGAGCTCGGCTTCCCATCTTTTTTTTCTCTGTATGGAACCAACCACGGCCTTTTATTCTTTTATGATATAAAATTTGATGTTGTGTTTAAATTGTACATTAGAATAACATACTTTTCATAGTTTCTTTATGATTGATGTTTGAATGTGTGGCCTGAGGTAGCTCTTAGATAATTAATTTTTCTACCCCAATTAATAACTCATTAAAATTTTAAACAACTCATAACCTCACATAAAAGCCTAGAATTAAATCAAGATAATAAAATTTTTAAACCCCTTATGGATGTAATGTATAACATCACATGTCATATTCTTCCACTCTTGTTAAGAGGGGGCTTCCATCGCTGAGAATAAAGGCTTAACCTGAGAGAGCCTTTGATGGAAGAACACCCTTTCTCTCTTGATTTGGCCCATAATCAAGTTCTCATGCATTTAGGCATACAAAATCCCATAGTGTTAAAATAAAGTCCAAAAGAATTAAATAAATTTGATAAAATTTGCATTAGATTAAGTCATGAATTCATACCACTCATGCTCTAGAGTGAGTTTAAGGACTTAGTCTCCTTTCTAAAAACAAATGACCTAGCCATCTTGCAAAGCATAAGACTTGCCTACATGGATTTAAAGCGAGGAGTTAGTTGGTCGCTATTCTCTTGTAAGTCTAGCAAGTGGTTTATTATCTCTCTGGAGGTAAACCATATACCCTTTTTTGCCTTAGATTTAAGTCATGCTTCGGCCCTCGCCAAAGCTCCCTAGCTTAGGATCTGAGGTAGTTGTTTCCTTTTGGCTACAAGCATAAATCCTCATCTTAGGTATTTTCATAATCTTATGTTTGTGGGATTATAAGTCGATTCTAATAAAATGTCAACTCAAATAATTAACTCTCTTCAATTTCAAAATATAAAGCCCAACCATAGATAGATTGGATGCTCACTAGCTTCCTAGTATCATAAGCATTCCCTACTCATCTCCTTTGGCTTCAAAAATAAGTCTCTCCTTTTGATCTATCCTATTTGATTTTCCAACATAGTCAATCCTTTGAAAGTCTTAGCTTTGAAATGTTGGAGACTTTAATTCTACTTTAATCAAGAGTATTCTAAGGGATTTCATTCTTTATGATGTAATTAACTATGGGGGCTTGCCTAATAGGGAACTTAACTAACCTAACTTAAAATAAACCCCATTTTACTTTTTCATGTAAAGTGGGGAAAGATCTCAGTACATTCAAAGATCCATCATGCCTTAGAGTCCTTTAAAGTGATTAGTCCATTATAGGTGGTGATTTCTATCTTTCAAGATAGTACATCATTCCTTAATGTTGTATCCAATCATTTCAATAAGTTAAAATCTACGTGTTCCACATCTCAAAAAATAAACACCAAAGATTTTCCGACTCCGTGAGGTTCCTCTCTCCATCTTTACTAGATAATTATTGTCTCCAAGCTGATAGTGGACTTATTTTATATAGGCCCACTATCATTCTATTGGCACTTAGCTTATTTCATCCTTAAGCAAAGTTAACATCCATTTAGGTTTTAGACCTCACCCATAGGTCTTAAAATCCCTTAGATTCCCCCAATAGAAAATTAAAATTAATCAAACAAAGGAGATTATCAAAGAACCTCTTCACCATATTGATGGTGAGGCAAGGTTCATCCCATGAACAATAAGAAAATACAACCCTTACCAAATAACATGTCTTTCCAAAAGCACTCTTTCAAAATCCACATAATAAAAATATTTACACAAAAATTTGTAAATTTTAAAAAGGCACAAAACACATATAACTAAATCTCGCTTAACAAATCCTATGATTGTTACATGGAGGTTCTTTTTCAAAATCAAAATAAACCATTTTAATGTCTTTTCAAAAGCACATTTTCTTTGGAAATAGCTATCCCCATCCCACACACTCAAATTTGTTATAGATTTTATTTTTGAATAAATCATGATAAAAATTGAAACTCCACTTAGCATACTTTTGTGCTAAGTTGAAGTTTTCCTCCTTTTGAAAAGCATTAAATCATACACACACAAAAGAGAAGTCAAGACATATTCCCACTACAACCCAAATTGTTGTTAGAGTTCCTTCCTTGGAAAAGGTAAAGAAAATTAAATTCTATTTACACTATTTGCATTTGTCCGATAGAACTCCTTCTTGCAAAAGTCTTGGACTTCAAGACATAAGCTCATTTGACATGTCCAAGTACGTCAAATGAGAACACCTTTTGAAAATCATAAGAACATTGAACTCCATTTAACATACCAAGTTTGTTAAATAAGTTCTTTTCTTTCAAAATCATAAACATATTTTTCTTTCACTTAACATACCAAATTTGTTAAGTGAGAGTTTCATTTTCAAAATCATAAACACATTTGACTTTCACTTAACATACCAAATTTGTTAAGAGTTTTATTTTAAAATCAAAAACACATTTGACTTTCACTTAACATACCAAATTTGTTAAGTGGGGGTCTCTTTTCAACACACATTTGATCTCTATTTTAACATACCAAATTTGTTAAATAAGGATCCAATTTTTCATGTCAAACCATACTTGAGCTTTCACTTAACATACCAAATTTGTTAAGTGAGAGTCTCATTCTCAAAGAAAAATAAACATATCTCAAACACATTTGGGGCTTTTACTTAACATACCAAATTTGTTAAGTGATACTCCCATCTTCAATGAAAAGCAAATCTATCTCATAATCACATTTGACTTTCACTTAACATACCAAATTTGTTAAGTGAAAGTCTCATCATCAAGCACAAATCAAACACATGGCCTCTACTTAACATACCAAATTTGTTAAGTAATCCCCATTTTCAAATCAAAATATCACACAATCAAATCTTCATAAGCAAAATATTTCAAATACACAATCACAACCTCTTCTTAGCATACCCAAATTTGCTAAGTGATCTTTCAAACTATCAATATTTTCAAACAAGATGCACAAAATATAAATATTTTCAAGAAAATCTCTCAAATTTAGAACCCCACCCAACCTACCTAAATCGGTTGAGTATGGGTTCTAAATCAAAATCAAATGGCAAAGACTCTCCTCAACATCCAAATCTCTTCAATGAACCCCACTTAACATATTTGAATTGTTGAGTGTGGGTTCAAAACTTCAAACTCATCAAAATAAATATCAAGATAAAAATTACAAGTTATAAACAAATGCGACATACAACTTAGTTAGTTTGTAGCCTTTGTAGTACATGGCAAGTAAGTTTTTTCTTTGATGGATTTGGTCAGTGCCTTACTCGGCACTCCACATCTAGTGTTTTGGCCAAGGATTTGAGGAGCATCACTCCTAAGAGGATGAGGTACCCATCTGACTGACATCCCATTTCAAGTGGTTTGAAAGGTTTGTTGAGATAGCCTCCCACCTTCTGAGGGATCTACACACCTCCACTAATTGACAAACATGAGCCACAAGATCAGTCACCATGAACGTGCGCCAGAGATGGATTTTTCACAATGCAGAGAAGGTCACACACACAAGGACACACACACAGGTTTCCGCTGTAGACTAGTTCCACCCCTCCTCGACGTCGAGGAGAAGACTATAGATTATTGCTCCACCTCCCACACCATGAAGCTTGGCTAAGAAAGTCCTATGCCAATCTTCATATGGTGTTATAGTAGGAACAATGGCACTGGCTACCCATGATTATTTTACAGGTATATCACCAAGAGTGTTATCATGCACATCTCACGGAGGACACCATGTAGTTTAGTTAGAGGGGAGCAAAGGTCGATGACCTCCGCAATCAATTTTCCAATCATCAACCACCGGATGATGAGAGGATATGTATCACCGATGGGAAAAGCCTGGAGGGTGAGCTGTTCCACAACATTGATCCACTCCTCACCATCACATGAGGGTCCCGCATCCACTGAAGCCAACAAAGGAACAAAGACAACATCCGGGAGAAGAAGCCCCATTGGTGATCCACTAGGCTAGGATCCCACTTCATCTACTCACCGATTGAGAGGCATTCTACCCACCCACTCGCCTTGGTGAAAGAGTGACCCAAAGATCGCGGAGCTCACCACCCACCACCATTAGACACGTGTAGGGGAAGGATAGTTCTATAGGCCCCATGATAATGGATCTTAGGACACTACTCACCATGACTAAGCATGTCTCTTCCAATACCATGACCCTCCCAGCCACTCAATGATAGAAGGTGTATCTTTGTCAAAGCCTCCACCGATGCACAGAACTACAGATCGCTCCTAGATGAGATTCGCACAATACTTTATAGAAAAGAGAGGGGGAGTCCATGACAGAGAGGAAAGGTCACTCCAGATGATGATTTGATGATTCAACCCCACTGCTGATACCTCCTTTCAGAGATCATAGTGAAGGTATTGTGGTTAAGGAAAATGATCACATCCAACCCAACACCTCAAGAGCTTAAACAAAGGATTAGTAACTGATGGAGAAAGAAAGGAAGACTTATTCGCCTCCAGTAGGCCCATGATAATCTCCCAGGGACACTACTACCCATGAGCAGCCATGAGCATGCCTCTTCCAATAGTCATGACCTCCCGTGAGCCAAAGACTAGATGATAGTGCATCTATGTCAAGCACAGCCCACCGCCAGAAGGCAGATTTGTCACATTAGATCATTCCTAGATGAGATTCTGGCACAATACTTTTAAAAGAGCTTTTGGGAGTGGTCAATGGAGAGGGAAAGTGCTTTTTGATCCATTAGGATGATCTGATGATTCAAGTCATATGGCCGATACTAGTCCTTCATAGATCAACATACGAAGGTATTGTGTTGAGGAAAATGACACCGCCCATTCAACCCAACACCTCCTCAATAGCAAACAAAAGGATTATCGAATAGATGGAGAAAAGGAAGGAAGACTATAGCCCTCCATGCACTTCAAGACAAGATCATAACATATATCGATAGAGATAGATCATTGAGTTAGCACCTGATCGCCCAAATGCACTTCTCCAATAGATCAAGATGATAGCTTGCAGGAAGGTGGTGGACAACACCTCCATGCAAGAAAGAGACATCAAGTAGTTTGTGGAGAAAGTGAAGTGAACGATATCGAAAAGTGCGAGGAATTTGATGGTGTCCAATATCCTAAGGGTTTTGTGCCTCCTTCCTTCAAAATTTTTGATGGCGTGGAACCCAAGTCATCATACAAGACACTTCTTTGGATGTTGCAAAGCCAGTGGCGATGTACTCTTATTCCATCTCTTCATCAGTAGTTTGATAGACATCGCATTTGATTGGTACGCTGAACTATCCAATGGTTTAGTGAAGACATTTGTTGAGTTAGAGCAGCTATTTATTAAGAGATTTGGAGCTCAAAAAAGTGGGTATTGTAGCTCAACAACACCGATGAGTCCCTTAATTGATTATATTCTTAGATGGCTCAAAAGTATGAAATGAACCATAGTCAACAACATGCCATCAAATTCTACCCAAGAATATTCATGGCCCAATCGCCTTCATCCTTAAAGGGTTTACCATTAAGACATTTGAGAAATTAATCAACAAGTCTAAGGGGAGAGGTCAAATAGTTACCTTTTCAAGATCAATCAACCAAGCCTAAACTGCAGAAGGCATTTAAGAAAAAGCCAGGGGTAGTCACATCAATTGACAAGGGCAAGTAGCCAAATGAAAGACCTCGAAAGCACAAGAACCTCCTCTACCACCTCCTTTACCACCTCGCCATCATACCCACCTCACCGCCAGTGATCTCCACTTCCTCTAGTATATCCCCACCCATAGCACCAGAGAATACTCATCCACCACCGTAACTACCATTTACCCACTCTATTGACAATTGAATAAGCCATATTCATTCAAGAGGGAGGCGGAAGATCTTTAAGATCCTCTTAAAGAAGCTCTTTCATACCAAAGCCTAGAGGCTAGAGATGTGGGCAAGAGTCATGATCCTAAACTTTTCTCCTACCACCACATGTTGGTCATGTCTTAGAAGATTTTTACCTTTAAGGACTGGCTTGAGAATAGCTACAAGTCGAGCTATTGTCATCCCAAGGAATACTACTAGAATAACCCTCCGCCTCTAGGTAATCTTGGGGATAGCAATCTCTTAAGATAGAGGAAGGTTGGGATATCTCCATATCTAACCTCCAAGAAAAGTATCTCTAAGATCAAAAGCTTTCTAGGGGCCTAAATTCTCAAACCTCCAACTCTAAGAAGGTTTGCAAGTTGCTAAAGAACAACTTGAAAGAGGTAGAATCGATAGTAACCCATCCTTATTTGCCTGATAGCATAGTAGCACAACCACCGTCAGTCCAAAGACTCCATCCACATGCAGCTACTACTTCTTCCTCCACTATCTCTACTAGAGCGTATATGTAACAAGGGCATTAAACCACCCCACTTATTTACTTTATTAGATTTCTATCATGTACCTCCATCTAAGAAGAAATCAATGAAGAAAGCTTTCACTTACATCTTGTCCACTTCTGATACTCTAGATTTTATTCCTCTTGAAAACTCTCCAAGTCTACAAAATAATAATGATAACTCTAGTTCTGATCATTCCTCTTCTGATTTAGAAATGGATTTTCCATTCTTGAATCATTCGAGTTTTCCCATTGAGATTGATTTGGAGTCATCCGACTGATGATCCCATAGGAGAATCTGAAGGTGAACCTGATGAGCAGGTAAAACTTTCCACTAAATCATTTAATGAAGTCACTAAAGTCAACCTCTGCAGTGGCAAAGTTCTACCTCTTAGGGTAGCACCTCAAAATAAGGGTAAACAAATCATTGGTTCTAGTGATTTAGAAGCCCCTCCACAGGATGCTCCACCCATGGATATGCTTGTGGAGGATCAGCCCAGAGTTGACTATAATATCCTCGCCACTAAGAAAGTTACGCTAAACTAAGCATATATGATGCCCTTATCTTATCCAAAGAGAGAGGGAGTCAGATCAATGCTCTTCTTGATCTAGTGTTTAGCTCACAACCGCCATCAGAGGAGGCATGTTATTTAAGAGACACTCTGGAGTTACATTCAGATGAAGACCTTCTTTTTGAATAAACAACAACCATCCCTACATCAAAGTGGACAAGATTGATTCTAGGTGTTGTTAATGGTGCATGAACATTATGAGTTTAAAACACTTGCCTACTTAAGGATTGACATCTTTCGAGGATAAGATAATGTAGAGGATTCAACAAACAAGGTGAGAGGGCTTGGCTCTATAGTTACGCCATTAGATAGATGATAAAGATCCAAGTTCTACATAATCAGATACATCTTTCCTTTGCTTGGGAGACCTGGATACATGGAAACAATATGATTTTCCATCCTCTTACATCAATGAATCAAATTTTGAAGAGGTGAAATCGTCAAAGGAGACTTAAAGCCATTCTCGCAAAGAGGTCAATATATGAGGACAGCCTACTATCTCCTCAAAATCAAAAGTATATTCTCGTGAACTTGAATGTTCAAAAATAAAAGAAAAAGAAATAAAAGAAAAGAAGAAAAGAAAAGAAAAAGAAAAGAAAGAAAAAGGAAGAGAAAATGAAAATAAGTGAGCGAAATAAGAGAGAAAGAGTAGGATGTTGATTCCACCCATAATTTGTTCCTCATATGAACATATGGGTAGATGACTCAACCTCCACCAAGTAGAGAAGAGGCAAGTCCAGGTTCAGAGGTGGAAGACCTCCTTATTGGTCCAATAGAGTTATGTCAACTCACAGTACCACTACCATAGACTTCTAGTTCAAAGGATGAGTCATATGTGGTTAGCATGCACCCCTCTCTCTGGATCCCTTTAAATGTGACATTCGAAATGATAGGATAAAGCTCAAATAAAGCATAAGTATATCCAAGTCTATATGTGAATAGGCATCGCTTGGAACTTTAGCTCTAACCCACTTTCTTCCAAAAGTTGAGGTTTAGTAGTTAAGAGGCCCCCAAGTCATCCACAGATGTCAAGCCAAAGACTTTTTTGTTGGGAGCATCATCTTCAAGTCAAGAAGCTAATGTAGAACTCAAGGATGATTAATATAATTACCTTTTGATTGGTACTCATCTTGTGTTCTTAACTTAGAAAAGAAGGGATTAATCCCACATACTTGGTATAAACACAGGTTAGATTACTTTGAAAGATTATGGGACAATCGAAGCAAACATTCTCAATCAAGACCAACTGGATTAGTGGGTCCAGATGATAACCATTTAGTCATCATCACCATCATTTACCGATGTTCTTTTCAAATCATTTGAGGAAATATAGGTTCTTCTCAAATCATACCAATTCATATGAGGTATTTTTAGCAACTTCAGATGATCTAAATGACTTTGAAGTCAAGGATGCACCGCTAGAGTTCGAAGAGGAGATCAGATCAACCATCGATGAGCTCAAAGAAATCAACTTAGAACCAAAGAAGATCATCCCAACATACATCAATTCCTATTGAATGAAAAAGAAACCAATGATTAGAAGCTATTACCGAAGTTTAAGGATTGCTTGCATGGAGTTATGAAGAAATGTCGTGTTTATCTCTTGATGTAAGTCCATAAACTAGCAATATAACATAATGTTAACCCTATCAAGCAAGCTCCTAGATGTATGTGATTAGACATTAAACAACATGTAACTTCTGAAATCAAGAAATTGATCAATGTTGGCTTCAACAAGGAAGAAAAATATCCTAGCTGGTTAGCTAGTGTCATCCTAGTTTAGAAAAAGAATGACCAAATTCACATATGCATCAATTTTAGGGATCTAAATAAGGCATGTACTAATGATGAATTTCCACTTCCTATACCAGAATTAATAATGGATATTATCTCATCTCATGCAATATTCTCCTTTATGGATGGGTCATATGGCTACAACAAAATTAAGATGGCCCCTGAGGATGAAAGAAACACTACCTTTCGAACCTTAATTAAAATTTATTATTATAAGGTTATGCCTTTTGGCCTTAAAAATGTCGGTGCCACATACCAATGGGCCATAACTCAAATCTTCGATGAACTCATTCATCATAAAGTTGAATGCTACGTTGATGATCTCGTTGTAAAAAATAAAGAAAAGGAAGACCATCTATTTGACTTGGGAGTAGTTTTCGAACGGTTAAGACAATACAACCTCAAAATGAACCCCCTGAAGTGTGCATTCGGAGTAGGTTCAGGAAAATTCCTTGATTTTGTTGTCCGACACCGGGGAATTGAAATCGATCTGGAAAAGAACAAAGTGATATTAGAAATGTCACCCCCTAAAAGCCTAACACAACTCAGGTCATTCTAAGGGTGGTTGGCATATCTAAGGTGCTTCATATCCAACCTATCAGGAAGATGCCAACCATTCTCAACACTTATCAAAAAAGATGCCAAGTTTAAGTGGGATGATAAGTGCCAACATGCTTTTGAAGACATCAAGCACTACCTAATGATGATGCCACTAGTTACCCTATCAGCAAGCATTGATCCTACATATATAGATGACTTGGCACTTTGTTGGCTCAAACCAATGACGAAGGCAAAGAAAATGCTCTTTACTACCTCATTCATCATCTAATCCCTGCTGAGGCAAACTACCCACCTATTGAAAAGCACTGCCTAGCTTTAATCTTTGCATCCCAAAAGGTACAACACTACATGCTTTCTCTTAAGGTGAACTTGATCCTAGATCAATCCACTATAATATCTCACGGCCGACCAACCGATGGTGGCTAATGGTCCATGATTTTGTCATAGTTTGATATCACATTTGTACCCCCACCCCCATGTAGTGAAACGACAAGCACTAGTAGATTTCTTAGCAACACACTCACTTCCTACTGATTCTCCAATTTGTGATGACCTCCCCAATGAATAAATCATAACCTTAGGGGATACTAGTGCTCACCACTGGGAGATGTACTTTGATGGTGCAGCTTCCTCTCAAAGAGGAGAAGAACCATAATTTACTATCTCAAAGAAGGCAGGGGTAGGAATAGTTCATTAACTCAGGACCATGATGTGATGAGATTCTCATATCATATGTACAATCCATGCACCAACAATGAAGCCAAATATAAGGCTCGTCATCCGAGTTAGTCATCATTACATGTGTCTAGAGTATCAACATCTTTGGGATTCGCCAGTCATCAACCAAATCGCTGGGTCTTATAAAGTTCTAAAGCTTAAGCTCCATCATTATCACAAGTATACCATGGAGTTGTTGGCCCAAATCCCAGAGGTTACCATCTACAAGATTCCTCGAGGAGAGAATGCATTAGCTAAGCTTGCTAAAGAGTTGACATGTCTGGAAGATGAGTCCATTCCAATAAGGGACCAAAATAGATAAGTCTTATCCCTTATTGATGCTGAACTCATCGAGAAATTCTCTCTTGAAGGAGAGGTTGTCATTTTTAAAATGGACGAGTAGTTAGATTGGAGGTAACCATTAATGGATTATTTAAATATAGGCAAACTACCTCAAGAGAAATCACTAGCACACCAGGTGAAGTAGAGAGTCTTTTCCTATGCTCTTGTGGATGACACCTTATACTGGCAGTCCTTCGATCATATGTGGTTACATTATTTGGAAAAGCACAAAGCCCGTAAGATCATGATTGAGGTACACTCAAGTTTATGTGGAGCACATCAATCTGGTGTGAAGATGAAAGCCAAGACCAAGATATTAGGATACCACTAGCCTTCGATGATCACAGACTGCATGGATGTAGCTAAGAGATGCCACCAATGTTAGGTATACAGTGTGGTCCTACATCAACCACCCAATATTTTATATCCTACATTGGCCTCATGGCCATTTGAGCGTTGGGGTATGGACATAGTGGGTCCGATCGATTTTCCTTCTTCCAAGGTTCACCAGTTCATTCTAGCTGCCACCGAATACTTTTCCAAGTGCGAGGCAATCCAGAGGTCATACCGATATGCTCTAATTTTAGAACCATATCATATAGGTTCGACAAATTATATCCGATAATGGTATTGCATTCAAGAGCACTAAAATCAATAGCTTTTGCCGGAGACATAACATAGATTGGAGGTACTCTACCATCTACTATCCAAGAAAAAATGGGTTAGCAGAAACCTTTAACAGAACTCTCATTCAAATATTGAAGAATACACTAGATGACAGCAAACAATAATGGCATGAATAGTTGGCTGAAACCTTGTGGGTGTACCGCACTACCTATAGAACTCCAACACAGTCCACCCCTTTCCTCGTATGGGTCCAAGGCTACCATTAGGTCCAACTCATCACTAAGGATAACCATGTGGGTAAAGATCAATACATAGAATGCCAAGTTGTTATTAGAAAAGCTTGAAGGTTTGGAGGAGAGATGCCTATAGGCCTCGAGTTATACAAAGCCAATATGATTCAAGCTCATAATAACTTGGTCCATCCTAGAGCTTTCCAAGTTAGGAGAGCTTGTTTTAATTCTAAGGAGACCAATTGTTGCCCATCGAAAGATGGGAGGTAAGTTTGAACCCACTTGGGAAGGCCCTTATGCCATAGAGAAGGCCTACCAAGGAGGATCTTATAAACTCATAAATTATAAGGGAGAGTGCCCAATGCTTCCAATCAACGGGCTCTACCTAAAAAAATATTATCCATAAATCTTATTTGAAATCAATTATCAATAAAATTTCTTTCATCTCAAAATCTATCTCTTCCATGTTGAAGAATATCTTTGCTTGTAAATCTGCCACGATGTGTTTAGGGTAGGTGTAAGGAACCCAGGCGGCATCCTATCCATAGTAACACAATACCAACACAAACTACACACAACCACATATAAAATAAACATATATATTTTATCTCGGGCTATTTTGATGTGGGAGCAAGCCCTGGCACTCACTCATTTGCTCTAGGTCGACATGCTACCTCTAGTGTGTCACCTTAGTGTCACTTATCAGATGTGAGTCCCCAGATTTTTCTGACTTGACCATTACAAATATGAGTGTCTTGTTATTTGTAGCCACATCACTTAATAGCTACCTCATGTTGACTTCTTTAAGAGGATATAAGTACACGCTTTCTTAAACCACCCATCATGCACTAACTAGGTCGGTATATTTTGAGGTTTAGGTAAGTCCCCGGGGCCTTTCTTCCTCTAATTCAAGCTGAGTTTGGTCCCTACATAAGACCCCTCTTAGTAGCCCTAGCCTGATAGCCCCGTGCCAAAAAATAGACTATCCCACAATTAGTTCCGCTTTAGAAGATGTACACGCTTCTTTCTAGACTGACATCACAAAGACGGGCACCTTAGGTTGGTTGGTTATCGCCATGCTGATGGTGACCCACCTGGTGGATACACCACTTTGGCAAATGTGAGTCCTCACACTTTCTCCTTGAGTCAGCCACTGAATACCTACAAGCTTTCTTTATAGGTCGTTGGATAAATCCTCCATCTCCTGTGCACTCTATTTAACGCCCCAAGTGTCCCATTTAGACACTACCTCGACATTTTTGGATGACAGCCCCTTTTCTAAGAACCACCTGGATTGGAGAATTTATTCTGCAGATGCATAGATTCTCCCTTAGTCAAGTAAGTCTAAGATAGGAGTAGGCATATATGAGCTCCTTCTTAGTGTGGTCCCTCACAAACCAACAGGGTCCATGCAAACTTAAAATAAACAAAATATATCTTCGCTTGTGGATTAGAAATTCAAGCCTCCGATGGCCCCTTTCCCAAGCAGGCATCCTATCTTTAGTGTAGTGTAAACAAAACTCCCTATAGGAATTGCTTGACTACTTTTGAGTTGAGATAAGTCCCCGGATTGGCACTCTCTTAATAGTCGCCCTTAGGCTAGGTTCAGCTTGTTGTGCCACCAACAAGTCACCCCGGTGGTCGTCCTTGCTTTAAAAGATATAAGTCTATTATTTATTCTTTCCAACACGACTGTTACAAACCAATGGGTAGCCTTAGGTCGGGTCCAATTTATTGTGCAAGCGATCAATCACCCCAGTGGTTCCTTGTTTAGAAAGATATGAGACCCCACGCTTTTTTCCTAACTCGACTATTGCAAACTGAAAGGCACCCCTTAGATTGGTTAGTTTTATCTAATGATTGGTAGACTATCTCTTCGAATTTGTAAATATATATAGGTCTAGGCTGATATTAGCTCCTTCTTAGTAGATCCATCGTACACACTAATAAGGTCCAACTAAAATTAAATTAATTATGACTATTCTTGAGTCGCTATGAGTCCACAGTGGCATTCACTCAAATAGTGGCCCTAGGTCGGGATTGATTTATTGTGCCACCGACAGATCACCCCAATGGCTGATCCCTACTTTAGAAGATGTAAGTTTGATATACTTTTTTCCTAGTATAGTTGTTGCACATTGAAAGGCAACCCTTAGGCCGGATAGTCCTACCTTGTGGCTGGTGGGCAACCCCTTTGGATTTGTAAATCTGAGACAGGTCAAGGCTGACATAGCCCCTTCTCAGTGGGTCCATCGCACACCAACATGGTCCTCAACATAACACACCAAATTAAATTAAATCAAATCCTATAAAATCAAATGAAATTAAAATCAAATTAATCATTAGGACTACTCTTGAGTTGAGGTAAGATCCCCAACAATGCTCACTTAGTAGTCATCTTAGGTATGGTTCGATGTGTTGTCCATCCAACAGATCACCCCAGAGGCTTTTCCCCTCCTTTGGAAGTATGCTACACTTTTTTCCTAGCATAGTTGTTGCACACTGAAAGGCAACCCCTTAGGTCAGATAGTCCAACCTTATGGCAAGTAGACTACCCCTTTGGACTTATAAATCTAAGATAGGCCAAGGCTCTCATGGCTCCTTCTTAGTGTAGTCCATCGCACACCGACAGGGTCCATAATAAAATAAATTCAAAACCAACCTTTCTAGTGAACTCAAATTAAACATATCAAACAAACCAAATTTCTTCCCAGCGAGTCACAAATTAAATTAGTCTCCCCAGTGGAACCTAGATCTAAATTAAACAAATGTAATCGAGTATACATCCCCAACAGATATGCCCTCAATCTAGAACCCTTCTCCTCAGTGGAGCCATAACAAATTAAACCAACCTCCCTAGTGGAGTCTAATTAAATAAATCAAAGACCAAATTTTTAACCCTGGATACAATCCAGTGGAAGGTTCACATACACAATCCCTAGCAGATTTGAGCACATGTCCCTAGCGGATATGCCTCCACATCAATTAAAATAAAATAAATCAAAATCAATTTGATCTTGATCCCCATCAGATTATAGCTTTTTATCCCCAATGAATACACATACAAACTAATCATATTCACAAACAAACTTAAATTCTTATCCCTCAGCGGATAACTTGAACTGCTTTCTAGTGAAAGGTTTATGTACTCAATCCCCAGCAGATCCCTTCTTGCTCTCTTATGCCCTTGGCATAAAAAGAGTTGCATCACAATAAGATCGTCATTCTATCTACCTCTCAGGTCTAGGTATAGATCGTTGTCATTAGTGCTTGCAATCTTTTAGACGTTGTTGATCATCTTGGTTAATGCCAATACGTGCGGTGCGCCTTGTTAATTACACAACACCTATTGGGGTCCTTTTGTTGACCTCACTTTTGGAGTGAGCTCTCAACCCCATCCTCTTACACTTTGGAATCTTCTATACACTAAGATTTCCTTAGTCATAAGACACATCTAGTGATTGGGTGAACACTTAATCTAAGCCTAGAGACTTAGAAGGGTTAATCATAAGATTAGGGCTAAGCTTAAGGAAATTACCTATCCCATAGCCTAAACCCAATCTAGATACACTTTCTCAAATCAAACCTGATTCAAATCTCAAACCAAACTCAAATTCCAAATCTATCAAAATGATTGAAACCCAAATTCAAATTCAAATCTTAAGACCCTTCCTAAGCCGTATGAACCACCTTCATAAGCTTAGCCAAAACCCCCTTTAAATCAAATAAAATTCAAATGATTTTTTTATAAATCAATTGTTCCTTCATTCATATTCACAAATGTAACTAAAATCCATATACGAATGATCAAAATTATATCCAAAATCATATCCAAACCTAATCTAAGCCCTTCGAGCCAATTCTTTGGACGTATCCAAATTCCATCCAAATCAAGTCAAAACCAATAGATTTTCCCTCGAATCAATCATTCATTCAGTTATCTACTTAAATATAAATGAAACCTACAATCATCAAATCAAATCAAAGCCAACCCAAGTCAATCCCAACCTAGCCCTTTCGACTTTAAAATTTCAAAAGAGCCAAAAAATCCATTAGACTCCAAATTGATTGCCGTTGAATTTATATTTCAATCCAGAGCTTATATATAAGTTCAACTAAACTCGAATCAAAGAAAAAACCAAAATAATTAACCCACTTAGGTCCACTTGACCCAAAGTGATTTAAAGGACCCATTTGAGCCAACTTTCAAGCCAACCCAAATTGGATTGAACCAAGCTCACAAAAACCTTCCACCATGATTGTTGATCACCCTAAAATGATCAGTTGCTATCAATTGGGTCAAACCAAGTCAATTTAATTATTTGGCCAAAGAAACCCTTAGCCCAAATGAACCAAAACTAGCCAAAACTCATCCTACATCAAATTGATTAAAACTAATGATTTAAATCAACCCAAAATCAATATTTAAATATGACTTGACCACCAATTGAGCCAAACCAAATCCAATTGTCCATTCGATCCAAGTTGACCCAAATTAGCCTAAAGGGCCAAATTGGGCAAAATCATGATCTAACCCAAATTGATTGCAACCAATGACTCAGGTTCATTCCAAATTGATTATTAAACTTGACCAAAATCATAATTAAACCCAATTTGATCAATCGAGCCCAATTAAGCCATTTAGCCCAAATTGGTCTAAAGGATCAATTTAGCCTAAATCCAAATTAAATCCAAATTGATCTGAACCAAAGCGGCATTCATCTTCAATTAGCTAGTTGAACATGAATCAACCCATAATCCAAGTTAATTTGGTAAATTTTGGCCAAATTGGTCAACTTCACCCATTTGATTCTAAATGAGCCAAAATCAATTGTAAGCCAAATTAAATCGAGTTGATCATACCAAAACTCTTCAAATTATCATTTTAACCTAATCTAAGTATTAGTTTGACCCAATTTAATCAATTGGTCAACCTAACTTGATATGACCCAATGTAACCAATACAACCCAAATTGAGCCAAATCCCTTGAAACCATGTCATGACCCATTGGGGGCTGATCAAACCCACCCAAACCCATTTGGGATCAGCCAAAATCCAACCCATTAAATCTCTCATGGATCCTCCCACATGATTCCACCCAACCTCATTTAATTCTCCCATCACATGCATTCAACTCCATCCATGGCATTCAATTGGATCATATGGTAAGAAAGAGAGACTTTGGAGCAAAAATCCAAAGTCCTCAATCAATCCATCATCCATCCAAACCACCCCAAGCAAAATGACAATACTTTGGAGCCAAAAATTCAAAAAAAGGAGGATCTTCGGCCACTATTAAAGGAGAGAGAAATGAGGCTTCATTCCTCTTCCTCCTACCACTATTTAGCGCCCAAGAGCTCCCCAATATTACCAACAACCATTTACCAATCTCTCTTGCATTAGAAACACCAAAATCGGGTTGATTCCAGCGAAGAAATGACAAGAACCAGAAGATACATCATTCTGAAGTGAAGGCAAAGGCTACACTCATTCCAAAGTTTCCTCTTGCACCTAGGAGCTCGCTCAATCTTCACAGCGCCAGAAACCATCTTCGATGAGGTAAATTTTGCCAAACTTTAGTCGACCTTAGGAATTTCTATTTATGATGATTCTTGTATGATTTTTAGGAATTTTTTTAGAGAAGCCCTGCATTTTTTTATTATATTTAGTCCTAATATGAATCGGGAGATTTTTTGTGCCGCGAAAATGAGCCAAATCGGACAAAATTTGGTTCAAAATTGTGAAATCCTGTTGGATGAATAGTGTTTTGCCATATTTTTTTGCCAGCTGTATGATCCAACCGTTCGAGGATCATGACTCATCCGTAATCACTCGAATCGCGACATGCATTTTGATCCGTGATTGTGGTTCGATCACAATCATGTGAGTTCGATCTCGATCGAGGTCCGATCACATGGATCGCGATAGTCCGGATCGTCCATCGGATGGTCGCCGCCACGATCCCCATCAAGTGCCTTGAGACTTTCCCACTTGTTCGGTTGATGCCGACATCGTGATGCCGCATGGAATCCGCCACGATAGCGATCCACGCCAGTGGTGCACGAGCACTTGCCATCGCTTCGCCGAGGTTATGAAAATTATTTTCTAATTTTAAAAATTATTTAAATGTTTGAAAATTCAAAAATTTATAAAAAAAATAAAATACTTAGCAAAAAAATTACGATTAAGTGCTTATTGGATCCGTCTTTCTGAGAGGAATCTAACGAACCAAAAATCTCCAAATTCCAATGATTTATTTGAGCTTAATTTAAGTTTTATAGAAAATCAACTTTCATTAATTACTATATTCGATTAAGTTGAAATTTTGAGATTGAAATAAGAGTTAAACACACAAACCATAAAAAATCTCAAGTAAAATAACTTTTGATTGGGAGAAATTAAGAAGTTGATTATCCATTTTAAATAAAATAAATCAAATAAAAATCCAGAAATTTACAAAAATCTTCAAAATGGCTTAAATCACTCCAGTTGACATATATGACTCTTAAGAAAATAATGTCATTTTCTGAATCCTAATGAACCCCAAACAAACACTTAAGAATAAAATTTATTCAATTAAGAAATTAATTAAAACATAATCTAAAAATAATCTAAATACCAAATCAAAATAAAAAATGATGTAATATCTAAATGATTAGTAATCAAACCTTAAGTCAGAAAAGTATCGTATATCCCTCAAATGAAATTGAATTTAAACATAATTGAACCTAACTGAGTTAATGAAATTCAATTAAATGATTAGATTTTTAAAGTAAACACATAATCAAATAAATCAATAAAACTTTAATGTAAAATCAAACTAATCTTGTTAAACCAACACCAAGTATTGAATCTTAATTATATGAAACTACTTAACAAATTAAAATAAATTAAATATTAAATAATAATTAAATCAACTAAAAATCAAATTGATTAATAAACCAATTCAACATAATCATTCGATATTAATCAAATTAAACCAAATAAAGTTAAAGTAAACATAATATGATTAAATCACATCCATTTGGAATAAGATAATTAACCATTAATACATAAACCTAACAACTAAATCAAACATGAATGAAATCTATTGAACATAATAAATGAAGAAAATCAAACCTAACTATGATTATGAATAATCAAATTTAATTGAAATAAAAGAAAGCAATTAAATCACTTAATCTAATCAAATGATAATAACAATGATAACCCTTTAATCAATAAAATTTAGGTAAATGCTTAATTAAAACTATCAAATCAAATAAGTCATATATGGGTAATTAAGTCATTAATCTCTAATTAAGCAAACCTTTAATTAATCTAATGATTTAAAATTTTAATTACCCTTAATCAAACTTAATTAATTAAACATTTAGTTAATGCAAACTTAATGAATTAATCCATCAACTTAATGAATCAAATTAATTTAAATAAATTACATTAAAGCTAACTCTTTAAATTAAGGTTAAATCAAACCCCTAATTAAATTTAATAATTAATCATACCCCTCAAGTAAACTAATTAAGTTAATCAAATTAATCATATTAACAAGCTTAATCAAAACATAAATGCAATTATACCAATCAAATCCTAAATTAAACATAAATCATTAAGTCATTAATTACATCATTAATCGAAATAATTATAAAACTAAATTAAAAATTAAATAAATCTTTATTTAATTTAATAATTAACTTAAACACGCTTCTTAATTAAACTAATTACCCTTAAACTAATCCAATTGAATAAATACCTAATTAATGCAAACTTAAATGAATTAATCCATCATCTTAATGAACCAAATTGACTTTTTAAATCATATTCAAATCAAACACTTAATTAATTTACTAATTAATTTGATCACACATCTTAAATAAGCTAATGAAGTCAATCAAATTAATCATATTAAACTTAAACTTAATCAAACATAAATGTAATTAAATACTAATAAAAACCAAAATTAAACCTAAATGATTAAATCATTAATTACATCATTAATCTAAATAAATATGAAATCAAATTGAAAATTAAACAAATCTTTATAATTAACATAAATACACTTCTTAATTAAACTAAATACATAATCACATTGAACCTAAGTGAACCCATAGACTAATAAAGCTAAATAAATTAAATTAAATCAAATTAAATTAAATTAAGAAAGAATCTCATCAATTTAATATGCAATCAAATCAAATCTCATTCAACCTACTTAAATAAGATAAACTAATTAACTATCCAATGTTTGAAATCAAAATACAAACCAAACTTTGATAAACATGATAGATGGATGAGATTAAAAGAAAAATTCTAATCATAAATAATCAAACTCAATTAAATCAAAGAAAACTTTTAATTTATTTTATCCAATCAAATTACAAATAAATAAACCATAATCAAATCAAATAAACATAAAATTAAATCACATAACCATAACCAAAGAAAAGAATTAGATATTAATTTAGAAGGATATTGAATTATCAAGATTTAATTGAATCAAAACATCTAATCTAAAATTAATTAATCAAAAACATGTGGATTTAAACAAACTTAAGCTTCATTAGATATTAAGGATATTTAATTATCAAGATTTAGTTAAATCACCACATTTAATCCAAAAATAATCAATCAAATATATGAAGATTAAACAAATTAAAATTCTAAAATCTAAATCAAATCAATCAAATCAAATAAATTACATAAATTCAAATGGAATAATTAAGATACTTAAGGACCTTAGTTAGACTCTTTAGGAGTTAGGATGTAGAACAGGTAAGTTCCATCTACAAATAGAATTCATTCTACTCTTCATTCATGAAAACTTAAACATCACTTTAACCAAATAAAAGTGAAATAAAAATGAAAAATAAATCATTAAATCATTTAAATTGAAATCACCTAAAGATAAAATTTAAACAAATTCAAACTCCAAATTGAAACTTAAACTAAAGAAGCCTAGTAAAGTCTTCCTACATAAGCCTTCTTTTCACCACTAGAATACTAGGTCACCGACCCACCAGAATTAGGCTAGGTTGATGTATTGATTTTATGTATGATGTTGTGTTTTATTTTGCGATCTAATATTTAGACTCGATGTTAGGATGTATGCCTCATAGATTGGATGATAGGTCGTGATTAGTCTAATCATATTTTTTACAAAGAGTTGTGCTTAAGGGGCCATTGTAATAAAAAATATATAAATGCTTTTATTGTGTAGGTTGCTTAACCCCTAAGCATAACTCATGTTAGAATAGATGGGCTTGATTACCCATATGTGGGGTGCTAAGTCCAAATTATTCATATAACTGCTTAGGTTGTATGATGTGTTTAGCTAATATTTGTTTCGCATGTGTAGCTAGATTTGCTTTTCCTATTTTTTATGTAATTTTGCATTAAAAATTAGGATTAGTGTTATGGGGGATTAGGATGAGCAGTGGCCAGAAGGCTTAGTCCCTAGGGTGCCTTGCGATGCCTTTGGGGAAAATCAAATCAAAAGAAAGAGAATGAAGAAATGAAGAAAAGAAGACCCCCATAGCATGCATTATTATTATTATTTTTTTATAATTCGGGTTGTTTGAGGGTAGAGCTCGGCTACACATCATTTTTTCTCTTTTTGGGGTGTACGGCGGAACCCTACCGTAGTGGCCTTTTATTATTTTACGATGGTCTATAAAATTGTTTGGTGTTGTGTTTAGATTGCGCACTAGAACAACATACTTTTCATAGTTTCTTTATGATTGATGAAAATGTGTGGCCTATGAGGCTCTTAGGATAAAAAATAATTTTTCTACCCTAATTAATAACTCATAATTAAAATTTAAAATAGCTCATAACCTCACATAAAAGCCTAAGAATTAAATCAAGATAATAAAATCTTTAGTAACTCCTTAGCTGGATGATTGTATGTATAACATCACACATGTCATATTCTTTCACTCTTGTTAAGAGGGAGCTTCCATCTGTGCTAAAGAATAAGGGCTTAACCTGTGAGAGCCTTTGATGGAAGAACACCCTTTTCTCTCTTGATTTGGCCCATAATCAAGTTCTCATGCATTTAGGAATACGAAATCTCATAGCCCGTGTCAAAACAAAAAGTCTAAAAGAATCAAACAAATTTGATAAAATTTGCATTAGATTAAGTCATTAATTCATACCACTCATGCTATAGTCTCTTAGGAAGTTAGTTTAAAGACTTAATCTCCTTTCTAAATAAACAACGACTTAGCCATCTAGCAATGCATAAGACTTGCCTACATGAATTTAAAGCATAGGAGTTAGTCACTCTGGCAAGTTATAAGTTCAACAAATGGTGGTTTATTCTCTTATGGAGGTAAACCATATACCCATTTCGCATTAGATTTAGGTCATGCTTTGGACCTCTCCAAAGCTCCATAGCTTAGGATCTGAGGTAGCTATTGCGTTCGGGCAACAAGCTTAAATCCTCACCTCTTAGGTATTTTCATAATCATATACTGTGGGATTATAAGTCCATGCATTCTAATAAAATGTCAACTCAAATAATTAACTCTCTTGAATGTCAAAAATGTAAAGCCCAATCATAGGATAGATTGGATTGCTCACTAGGCTTCCTAGTATCATGCATTTTACTCATCTCCTTTGGCTTCCAAAATAAGTCTCTCCTTTTGATCTATCTCATTTGATTTTCTAACATAGTCATTCCTTTGATAGTCTTAGCTTTGAAATCTTTGGAGACTTTAATTCCTACTTTAATCGAGAGTATTTCTAAGGGATTTCATTCTTTAATTAACTATGGGGGCTTGCCTCTATAAGGAACTTAACGAACCTAACTTAAAATAAACCCTACTTTACTTTTCCATGTAAAGTAGGAGAAAGATCTCTGGTACATTCGAAGACCCAACATGCCTTAGTAGTTCTTATTAGCTAATTAGGTCCATTATAGGGTGATGATTTCTATCTTTCAAGATTGTACATCATTCCTTAATATCGTACCCGATCACTTCAATAAGTATCCCCTAAGATCTGCATTGTGTCCCACACATCTCAAAAATAAACACCACAAAGATTAACTAAAGCAGTAGAATTAGAAAGTTTAAATTAATCCCCATTTACACATAGAACTAAACTTATTCTACAGAAGAATGAAAATGAGGCTCGTAGATTTCCAATTCCTACTTGCATCAATATGCATGAATTTGAAGTTTTAGATATTTTGTGTCATTCTTATCGAGATAATTTGAATGTGGAAGGATCAATTACATATTTGTCACCACAAACATATCACATACCTTAAACACATGTGATTGTTGTAATGGGTCGAGGCCAGTAGAACCATCTTGCTTATATATCTAGGTATTACACAATAGTCTACTATAAGAGAACATATAGCATACTTTCATGTTATTCTAAATTTGAATTGTGTGGCTTTGATGCATCACAAGGTATCATAGAACTTCTCCCTCCAAACTTTAAAAGGAGCTCAAGTTGACCTAAGACTAGAAGGTATAGAAATACTATGGATGAGCCAGAAACATGTAATATTAAGATCTCTGGTATTTGTTTGATAGTAGGCCACATTAGAATAACTTGTCCAAATAAAATACAAAAAGTTTAGGTATGACTTTAAACAATACATACACCATTATTAAGGATTAGAGCCACACTGTTAGTCCTCATCTTTCAATATTTCACAAAAAAATATAAAAGTAGTAGATTAAACATAATCACAAGCCTAATAATGAACTTAACACTACAATGAAATTACATCCAGATCCCACATGTGTAATGGATGATGGTAGTATAGTCATAGCTTGTGGAAGAGATGTTATCTCATAGTTCATCCTACCAAGGTTGTGTGGCTCTCATGCAATACATAAGTTGGATCATCATATACTTTTAGCACATATAGAGCATTGGTTTTAGAGGCCAACACCTTCCACCTTCCTGTTGAAGAAATGATAGTGACATTTTATGATGTCGGGCTTATCCTCGCATATGCATTAATGGTCCTACTATGGTTGGGAAAAATATTATTGGTGAGGTCAAAGGTGGAGTTCTTGGCTAGAGTGTTGTGATGAGTTGCTAGAAAGTCATCCAAAACTAGGCATTGTATACCATCACCCACAACATGTAGGAGTTATAGCTACTTTTTGAATGGGTCAAGCTTGAACGCAGACTTTCTTATCACTTCGGTGGCTTTGATGGGCATTTTATTGTTAGTTGTATATGGACATGATGGTGTTCAGTTCAACCATCATATTCAAGCTTATATTTTTTTTATGTTATGCACATTTCTTGCCATATACATGGGATGTGAGGCACTTGTAGTATCTACCACTCATGGAGAACATCTTTGAGTTTTGGGTATTCACTTGGTGGAGTAATTATATATATATATATATATATATATATATATATATATATATATATATATATATATATATATATATATATATATATATATATATATATATATATCTAATTATTATATACATGTTGTCAATTACTAATTTCATTGTGATAAAGTGGACCGTAATCATATGAGGGAGATACAACCATATGTACTATGAGTTTATAGAGATGAGATTGATGACTTATTGCGAAGCCAAGTTATAATCATGTAAATTTTAAAAAATTTTATTGGAGTTAATTTTACTTTTGATAAATATAACTCCTTTATATATATATATATATATATATATATATATATATATATATATATATATATATATATATATATATATATATATATATATGTAGTGATTTGAGAGCCATATAGTATGGAGATCAAGCTGTTCGATTTATGTACTATTGGTGTTGAGATTTGCAGCATTCCACTTATTTTGGTGTCGAGTTGAATAACAGCCTAATTGGATTATGAGACAATTTGGAAAAACTGCTCAAGAGAGAGTAGATGGTCGTGAAAAGTATATATATGTTGATTGGATTATCACCATTTCCACCTTCAACTATGAGAGAACAGGCATGCTATTGTATTCTAGGTTGATGAGTATCAAAATAATGATGATAGATGGCTTAGATGATACATGCACTGGTATAAGTCGTTGGCTATCTTATATCTATTGAAGACACCAACAGAGCCACCCACAAGTTATTATCCAAGAATGTTGGGAGAGCGAGTGATAATATGATTACATTCTTTATATATTTGATTATTAAAATTTATAAATTCTATATAATCAAATCTAATATGCTATGTCTCATTACTATACGTTATTTTAGAGGCTAAGGAGACACTACAGCCTTTTCTTGGAAGAGAATGATAGCATAATTCAGCATACAGTAAGTAGGCTTGGGGAACTATTCAAGTGGTGCTTGATTGAATATATAGGATGACATGTCTATAGATGGTGATGACCTAATGATTTTAATCCAACCGCAATTTCTTCAAATACAAGTCGATCATTACTTATGTAGATACACCAAGGACATATACAACTACATTGCAATCTCAAGACAACATCGGGTTGATGATATACCATCTATTACATGATGGATTGGAGGAGCAGTTGGATACCCTACACAAGAACATACATTATCATATTTTATCCCCACAAGAGATTTTAGAAATACAGCGATAATAGTGCCCCCAAACTCTCCTTATGAAGGTCAATATTGGATGATAGCTCCACCACTATTAGAGCAGCAACAGATTATTTCACAATCCACCCTAATAGCTACGTCGGATGAGGTTGAGGAGCATCATCTATATGATCGCCCCCCTATGGGCACCTGATCATTATACACTAGTGTCCAAAGCCATACCAAAGAGGTGTAGACGGAAGCATTAGATTTAAATTTTGCATAAGCTTTTAAGACTCAAATGTTATATTTTGGTGCACTTTTATGAAAGCACATTTTGTACTTTGATTTCTAAACTTAAATTTCAGCCTTTTTATTTGATGATCTTTATTTAATTGGTACTTAGGACTTTACCAACTTTTAAAGAATATTTAAATTTTTGGATTATTATTTTGAGATAAACCAAAAGAATCCTATATTTCATTTTCATATCAATATTTATGTGTATGTAAGAATGAATCCCTATTTAAAATGAGATTTGTTTGAGATATAAATTTAAAATAATATTTAAATAAGTTTGAATTTATTTTAAGTATTTTATAAATATTTTTAGTAAAAACATTATAACTGTTGCATGCTAGAAAATCAGTTGTGGTAGAGTGAAAGTTTACGCCTTAGCCTTGTTTGTGAAATCCAGCACACACACAGGTATTTAAAGAGTGAACAAGAAAGCTCCAGAAATTTTAACATGGAAAACCTCGAAAAGAGAGAAAAACCACGGGGCCTAGCCCAGTAAATAGCTTCCACTATATATTTGTTTAGGAGTACAAGTTTTCTCAATAGAATTACATAATGTGTAAGAAATGAAAATCAAATCTACAACAACAAATATATAGTCACATTGTAGCTTAGTGGTAGCGGATGATAGTGAACAGGGGAACATTATAATGGTGAATGATGAAGATTGACAACGGTAGGATGGCGGCGTGCAGTGGTGACAATGTGTGGTGGCACTATTGCTTGGAGGATTTTCAAGCTTTAGAGCTCTCTCCTTGTTGGCCTCCCTCATATGAAGAATGAGGGGCTATTTATAGATTGGAGGAGTTGTGTCATAAATACATGCAAAATTCGAACCACTCCTCTCCATCGGATGGCTCAAAATGATTCCTTTGATCATTTGATGTATTTTAAGTATTTAGAAGCTCAAATGAAGTTAGAATTATGAGATCTTGGGATCATTAGATCCGGCTCATCGAGACACTCGATTTGACTATAAACACTCTGTTTGATGGATATTTGGGATTTAACCGACATCCAATTTAAGGTGTTTGATCTCACCGTTCAACTTTGGATCGCCTTATTTTAGCATCAAGATTCGCTTTAGTAGTATTTTAAGTGCCATATCAGTTGTCCCCCTATTTTTGGATGCCATTATCTCAATCATCCAAAAATATATATGTCAAATACTTGAAAATAATAAATTCTTTAATGAAATTTAAGGGTCCATTAACCACATATTTTGAGAGAACAGATCTTCATGGGAGCACAAGATTATAAAATGATGCGTATGCGGATGTGTTACGCTGCTGTGAGATTTGAGATGACATCCATAATTCGCAGAGTGTCTAACACAAGGCCAGGGCGCCGATTGGGCGTTAGAGAACGCAGGGTTATCATGAATACAGCCGGGCGGGTCACGGCCTGGGTCGCGCAGAATGATGTCTGACCGGTTATCGACGGAGCGCTGGTTTTATGGCGAAATGAACGCTGGTCGAGGTCAGGCCGATGGGTCGCTGTTTCGCATAGTGGGTCGGCGTGGGTCACCGCAATGGGTCATGGCGGTAAAATGACACGCAAAGCTAGTCCACGGCTGGCTGAACGCGGCCGAGAGAGCTGCCATAGCAGCGGGCTGACTTTCTGAAGCCGCCACAACGGTCCATGATGGCAAAATGTTCCGTTTCCCATTTGGTAGTAGTTATTGACGATTTTTGATATTTTGGCCCCTATAGGGGGTCTATAAAACCTGGGCTAAGGAGAAGGCTTCTCTTCTTGAGAGATGGTCGGGAGGCGATCAAGACCAGTAGTTCATACTAGGCTCCGCTTTTCCTCGAAGAGCGTTAATCGACCTGGGATCGTTGTGTTGAAGGTGATCAAGACAGTAGTTCATATGGCATCGCTTTTCCTTGAAAGAGGTGTCAACAACCTCGGACCGAGTTTAGGCGATCAAGACCGTAATTCACGGAAAGGCTCAGTTTTCCGAGCATTAAGACCTCTTCGGACCTACCGGGTTCAGAGGCGTTCAAGACCTGTAGTTCATATGACAAGGCTCCAGTTTTCCCTCAAAAGAGGTGTCAACTAACCTCGTCGGACAGACCGGGTTTGGAGGGCGATCAAGGCCCGAAGTTCATACGGCAAGGCTCCAATTTTTGCTCGAAAGAGGTCTCAACTGACCTCGTCAAACCGACCAGGTTCGGAGGCGATCAAGACCCGTAGTTCATATGGCGCTCCGCTTTCTTAAAGAGGTGTCAACCATCGTGATGGAGGTTCGAGGCGATCAAGGCCCGTAGTTCATACCGAAGGCTCAATTTTCCCTTGAAAGAGCGCCAACCGCCTCGTCGGATCAATCGAAGTTTGAGGTGATGATCCGGCCTCGATGATGCGGTACCGCATAAGTAGGCGGGATGACACGACTATGGTGGTGACCGCGAGATGGTCATGATGGTGGTGACCGCGAGATGGCGATGATGGTGGTGACCAACGGAGATTGCTAGCGATGGTCGCGGTGCGACCGCGATGGTTGGCGGCCGACGGGTTTTCACCAATGCACTGCAGTCAATGGTGGCTTAACGCCGTAATGGGCGTGACACCGGCGACGATGGTGACCGGGCGAGATTGCCTGCGATGGTCAGCAGACCGCATGGTACGACCGCCGGATCTGCAAGGGTCGACGGGGTAGAAAGAAATGCATTTTAGTGATACCGGCCGTCGTGAGTACGGAGATCAGCACGATGGTGGTGACCGCGAGATGGACATGGTCGACGGCACCGACAGTGGTTGGCCGAGAGTGGTCACGCAATGGCACGGTATCGACGGCATCAAATAGGTGGCAGAGATGACCGACGGCGGTGGTGACCGACGGGATTGCCGGCGATGGTCGGTTTTTCTTGACCTATTCGAGGTTGTTTGAGTTTGACTCAATGACGTTAACTGTATGGAAGATGTCTAATCAATCCGAGAATTTTGACCTATCCGAGGTTGTTATTTTATCGTAGTGATTTTAATCATGGAAGAGGTTGAATGGAATCCCAAGGATTTTGACCTATCCGAGATTATTTGTCGAAGTCTTTGCTCGATGATGTTAACTGCGTGGAAGAGGTTGAATTAAATCCGGAGAATTTTGACCCATTCGAGGTTGTTTGTTAAGTACGATGTCAACTGCATGTTGAATTGAATCCGAGGATTTTGACCTATCGAGGTCATGCAGTGACTAGATGACGCTAACCCGCGTGCAAGAGGTTGAATTGAATCAATCAAGATTTTGACCTATCCGAGGTTGTTTGTCGTGCTACCCAATGACGCAACTTATGGAAGAGGTCGATCAATCGAAGGATTTTGACCCATCAGGTTGTTTGTCGAGTGTTACCCATGACGTTAACTGTGGAAGAGGTTGAATTGAATCCGCTAAGAATTTTGACCTATCCGGGTTGTTTGTCTACCCACGACGCAACTATGGAAAGAGATTGAATTGTCCGAGATTTTGTATCCGGTTGTTTGTCGGTGTTATCCATGAATGGTATGGAAGAGTTGAATCCGCTGAGGATTTTGACCCATCCGGATTGTTTGTCGAGCAATGACGCTAACGTATGGAAGAGGTTGAATCAACCGCCGAGGATTTTGACCTATCCGAGGTTGTTTGTAAGAGTGTGACTCGACGCTAACTGTGGAAGAGGTTGAATTGAATCCGCCGGTGATTTTGACCTATCCGGTCGCTTGTCGTGTTACTGGACGCAACTGTATGGAAGAGGTCGAGAATTGCAAGGATTTTGACCCATCCGAGGTTGTTTGTCAGAGTGTTACCCGATGATGTTAACCTGTGTGGAAGAGGTTGAATTGAATCTGTTGAGGATTTTTTACTTATCCGAGGTTGTTTGTCAAGGTGTTACCCAATTACGTTAACCTGTATGGAAGAGATTGAATTGAATCCACTGAGGATTTTTGACCCCTCCGAGGTTGTTTGTCAAAGTATTACTTGATGACATTAACCTGTATGGAAGAAATCGAATCAAATCATACATTTGTGGTTGTAGCCAAAGTTGCTCCTTAACCATGGTTTTTTTCATTGATATTGCTGACTTGCTTCTCTAACTGATAATCAATTAGATATCCAGAATATTGATTTGGATAATCTTTTGAGATTGAGAGTTGCCCCCTCGACAAAATCGAAGTTTGATGAATTTTCATTCTTCGCCATGCTTTAAAAGCTTGAAATGCTCCACCTCGATGGTGGTTTTGATCTTGTTGGAAACTTGGTCGGTCATACAAGATGAAATAATGGGAATC